>CAWUFW010009831.1:600000-750351 GCA_963921515.1 Calotriton arnoldi
CATATTTTTTTAAATTAAGTTCAGGTGTGGATAATGTTTTTTTTAGGGGTAGAGGGTGGGAGGTAAATTAATTATAAATAATTATTAATACAAATTTAATGAAATGTAATTATTTAACTGATAATTAAATATGTTAATTGTGCAATCCATTTTTTTAAATTAAGTTTTAGGTGCAGGTTGTGTGTTTTGTAGGGGTACAGTGTGGGAAGTTAATTGGTCGGATGAGCGTACGACCGGCATCATTGCAGAAACGTGATCACCCGACAAGGAGCCGGCAGTCCAGCTACCATGATTTGGATGTGACCGCCTTCACTGCAGTCAGATAGTGTATTTCTCCTATTGAGGCTAGTGCTGCGGGCTGCAGCACAAGCAGCAATAGGAAAAATACACTTTAGAAACATCCATGTACTGTGTGGCAGGCACCATGCAGTGCCTGCTACACGATGCATGGATGTTTAGGGGGCCAGCAGAGGTGCACCCCAGGACCAATAGCAGAGGGCCATGAGTACAGGGGCCCTGCTAGAGGCCCTAAAAGACCACCAGTTGTTTAATGGCAGAAGAACCAACATGAAAAGGCTGTCAGAAAGGTGCATTGTAATCCCCACGGTGGTGTCTGAGCAGGCATGCCTCCATTTTGGGGATTACGATCAGCCCAAGTTTTAAGATGTGGATTGTGGGTTTTGTGGAGGTGTAGTTTGGGAAGTAAATTATTTGTAATTATTTATTATGGGTAATTAATTAATTATTATTTTTTAATTAATAATTATTTAATTAATAATAAATGTTGTTAATTGTATTTTTTTATTTTTTATTAAGTTTTAGATGTAAGTAGTGTGTTTTGAAGGGTGATAATATGGGAAGTAATTAAATTAGAGTCATTTATTAATTATGAGCTCGATTCACAGAACTAACTTATGTCAAAACGTAGTTAGTACCTTTTGGCATTCACAGAATACACTTACTCATTTTGGTATTCACAGAATACACTTACCATTTTGGTATTCACAGAATACACTTACTCATACTAACTTTATGTCCGCACTCGGCCGGAGATTCCGGCCGCTTGTGGAGATTCCGCTCGAGGTGGAGATTCCGGCTGCTTGTGGAGATCTGCCGCTTGTGGAGATTCCGCCACCGGCCGGAATCTCCACAACCGGCCGGAATCTCCACAAATGGCCGGAATCTCCACAAACGGCCGGAATCTCCGGCCGGAATCTCCACAAACGGCCGGAATCTCCACCTCCGGGCCGGAATCTCCACCTCCGGGCCGGACTCTCCACAAACGGCCGGAATCTCCGGCCCGAGTGCGGACATAAAGTTAGTATGAGTAAGTGTATTCTGTGAATACCAAAATGAGTAAGTGTATTCTGTGAATCCAAAATGAGTAAGTGTATTCTGTGAATACCAAAAGGTACTAACTTTACGTTTTTGACGTAAGTTAGTTCTGTGAATCAGGCCCAATGTGTTTGTTAATAATTCAATTTTAAAATATATCAATTTGTTAAATGATAATTAATTATGTAAATTGTGAAATATATTAAATGACCTTTGTTTATGTTTATGTTTGTTGTTTTTGTATGAGTAAAGGATGTGTAGGAAATTAAATTTAATAATTATTAAATAAAGTTAATTTATAATATTTTTAGAAATCATAAATAATTATGTTAAATATGTAAATAAAATATTTTTACATTATATACTTGGTGTGAGTTGTTGAATTTGTAGGAGTAAATAGTGGGAAGTTATTAAAATATTATCTATTTATTATTAGTTAATTATTAATAATAATTTTTTACTTGCGATTTAATTATGAAAGTAATGAAATTATATTTTGTTAATTTATATAATTAGTGTGGGTTGTTTTATTATTATGGATAAATGGTGAGGTGGTAGTTAACTATAATTATTTTAGGAATAAGTAATTTTTATGAATATTTTAACTAATTTTTAATTATGTAACGTGTAAATAAAATTATTTTAATAAAGATTTTGAGATATTTGGTGTGTATTTAGTTGAAGTGTAGGGTAGAAATTTAATTCAGTAATAACAAATTTAAAAATAGGTCATTATTTTTTTAATTATGCTATTTATTATTGTATGTTAATTGTGCTGTGGTTTTAAAATGTAAATAATATTGTATTTATTAGTTTTTAATATTTTGAGAATATAGGGCCCCATTACGATGGCCGGCGGACTTTGTCCACCGTAACGGGAAACGGGACCGACTGCCAGAGGTGCGGCGGTCCCGCTATGCCCAATAGGATGCAACCGCCACCCTGGCGGTCACATCCCGCATATTTTACATTATTTATTTATTTATTTATTAAGAAGTTTTATATAGCGCTGGCCAGACCCGAGGGTATCGGAGCGCTTTACAACAGATTTGAATCAGAAATCACATAAAAAGGCATAGGTAAACATAAATGTTCAGAAGACACAATGTGCTGAGGGTCATTGAGGTGGGGAAGTCTTGAGATAGCCTCGATGAGTGCAGGGTGTCTTGGGCTAAACCTCATTCCGGGAGAGGGAACGAGGCAGGGGTCGGGGAGAGGGGAAGAGGAAGTTAGGGGTGGAATATTGTCAAGGGGCTGTAAAGTGCAGGAAGAGGTAGGATGTGGTGGAACATTGTCAACTGGCTGCAGAGTGCAGGAAGAGGTAGGTTGCAGTGGAACATTGTCAAGGGGCTGCAGAGTGCAGGCTTGTGCGTTTCGGCGGCAGCTCTCGGGTCGGGAAGGCACGGTTGAGGTAGAGGTCTTTTAGGAATCTTTTGAATTTTATAAAGGAAGGGATAGTCCTGATATCGGCTGGGATGGATTTCCAGATTTTTGGTGCGTTTCCAGCGAAGGATCATGCAGGGGTTTTTTGTTTGCGTGTTTTCATGGGGATGAGTAGCAAGGTGTTGGAGCTCCTCAGGTTGCGGCGGGCGGTGCTGTAAGCAGCACCCGCCACAATGTAAAGGTTGCATGTTGTGCATTGACATGCACAACGTGACAGGCACTGCGCAGTGCCTGCCACCTTGTGCATGCCAATGAAGGGGGGTACCATGGGTACCCCCCAAGTACACAACCCACCCCCCAACACCCGTGGGCCCGCAACGGGCCCCCAAAGCCAAAGACACATGCTTTTCCATGGCGGCATCGCCGCCATGGAAAGGCACAATCACGCACACATCGTAATATGGTGGGCGGTGCCTGCTAGGCACCGCCACCATATTATGGCCCAGGACCGCACGGCAGGCAATCGTAACGATTGCCTGCCTGCGGTAAAGCAGCAGACGGTCTTTCCATCCGCCGCTGTACCCCCGCCATTGTAATGTGGTGGGGGGTAAATGGCGGGCGGGCGGGGAAAGATGTCGGGCGATCCACCCGACATCATAATAGCCCCAATAGTTTTGTATTTAAATTATGATATTTTATATAATATGTGTAGTAATTTATATGTATTAAACATTGTAATACATATAAATTGTATTTAATTTTCATTAAAAATTATTTATATTTCTTTTTACATATTTATATTCGAAATGTTTTATTATGTTTTTGAAATTATTTTAAAATGTTGAAGTGAAATAGTTTGTTTCTAATGTTGCATTGAGTAGAGTGGGAATAGTACATTTAACCCCTCCACAGTCCAACACTTTCCATACTGTTGCAGTGACTGGAGTGGCAATAGTATATTTTAACCCTCCCCAATCCAACACTTTCCCTACTGTTACACTGACTGGAGTGGGAATAGTAAATGTTACCCCTTTCCAATCCAACACTTTCCCTACTGTTGTACTGAGTCCAATGGGAATAGTATATTTTACCCTTGCGCAATGTAATATTTTACCGATTCTTCCACTGGCAGTAGTGAGAATAGTAAATGTTAACTCCTCTGCAATCCAACACTTTCCCTACTGCTGCACTGAGAGGAGCAGGAATAGTACATTTTACCCCTCTGTAATCCAACACTTTACTCTTCCGCAATTTAACAATTACCCTACTGTTGAACTGAGGGGAGCGTGAATAGTAAATTTTACCTAGAATTTGCTGGAGTAGGAGTAGTAAATTTTAACCTCTCCGCAGTCCAACACTCTCGCAATTGTTGCACAGAGTGGAGCGGGAATAGTACATTTTACTCCTCTGCAATCTAACACTTTTTCTACTGTTGCACTGACTGGAATGGGAATCGCAGGTTTTACCCTCTGCAATCTAACACTTACCCTACTGTTGCACTGACTGGAATGGGAATCGTAGGTTTTACTCCACTGCAATCTAACTCTTTTTCAACTGTTGTAGTGACTGGAGTGGGAACAGTAAATTTTACCCCTATCCAATCCAACGCTTTCCCTTCTGTTGCATTGTCTGGAGTGGGAAAAGTAAATTTACTCTTCCGCAATTTAACAATTACCCTACTGTTGAACTGAGGGGAGCGTGAATAGTAAATTTTACCTAGAATTTGCTGGAGTAGGAGTAGTAAATTTTAACCTCTCCGCAGTCCAACACTCTCGCAATTGTTGCACAGAGTGGAGCGGGAATAGTACATTTTACTCCTCTGCAATCTAACACTTTTTCTACTGTTGCACTGACTGGAATGGGAATCGCAGGTTTTACCCCTCTGCAATCTAACACTTACCCTACTGTTGCACTGACTGGAATGGGAATCGTAGGTTTTACTCCACTGCAATCTAACTCTTTTTCAACTGTTGTAGTGACTGGAGTGGGAACAGTAAATTTTACCCCTATCCAATCCAACGCTTTCCCTTCTGTTGCATTGTCTGGAGTGGGAAAAGTAAATTTGACCCCTGTGTAATGTAACAGTTTTCCTACTGTTGCATTGCATTAAATGGGATTAGAAAATTGTATTCCTCCTCAGTCGAATAGTTTGCCTACTTTTGTTTAAATTGTAGTGGGAATAGTACAAGTATTAAATGTAAAATTGTATAGTTCATTGTATATTGTTACAATGTATATTTTTATGTTTTTGTTTATTTAAAATGTTATCATTTTTAATTAATGTTTTTATGTGTAAAATATTTTTAGTAAATGTTTATTTTTGTTGTTGTTTGCTTTTTTATTTGTAATTAAAATGGCTTGTTTTGTAAATTTTGATGTTATTGGGTATATGTAGATATATTTATGTTAAATATTTATACATTATTAAAAAAGTTATTGAATTATAATAGAAATAAAAATGTGTAGTTTAATAATATATATATATATTTGTGTGTTTAACTTTTTTTTAAATCAGTTTAATTGTTATATTTGTTTAAATATCAAATATATTTTATTTGCATTATATCCATGTTATTTAATATATTTACTATTTAAATGCATATATATTTAAAAAACAATATGTTATAAAATTATATTAGTGACAATGATATTTTTTGGAGTGATTTTTTTGTACTTGCCATTATGAGTATAGGATGATGATATTTTTGACATCAATATTTATTTCATGATAGTTTTGTATCATGATATTTCCAGGGGCAATATTTTGTCAGTGAACCATTTTATAGTCCTCTATGGGTGAGTCCATAAGCATGGGCAAAATGAAGAATTAAAGCAAAATCAATTAGTCCGGCAAAGAAGGATTTCAAGCCTACTGCATAAAGGCAGAAGCATCACCAAAAAGGTGTCAAAGATACTGAAAAATAATGGCATTGCATTGAAGAATAAGATCAAAGTATGATGAGTTGTGTCCCATGGAAAATTGGGATGTGAGCGTTCTCGCATTGAGAGGAAAAGAAAATAATGGTGTTGCCCCTCCTTTGAGGTTTCTTCTTATATAGTCCTTATGACAACCTAATGATGTGGTGTCACTCCACTAGTGATTCCATTGTATGATTAGTTTACGCATATAGTCACCGAATACAATTTAGTTACGACTGTATTCTTTCCCAAGCATTTCATGTGCACTACTTGGCTTTCCGGGCATTACAGGTTTTCCAACAGTAAGAAATATACAATGTGGCAGTCTATGGCATCGGGTTGGATTGACTTTCCCACCGAGCCATTTGTCTGTGAATCTCTGAAAGAATGTCCTTTAAATGTTGAGATGAAACATATACAGAACAAATAAAGCAACATTTGCAGAAATGTCAATGAATTATTATGCTTGCTAAGGGAAAATTGCAGCTTAAAAATAACATGATTTTACATCCTAAAATGCATACATCAGCTTTAAATCAATTAAACTTCATTATCATTTCATAATAACAGAAAATAATATTCGTTTAACCAATGTATTATTTCACAAAATTATTTAACGTTAGCTATGACCTACTGCCACAATTTTCAACATCCATACATGTAAATTATACTTAAAAAACATTTTACTAAAAAAATATTCCTAATTTTTACAATCATTAGGGTCTCTACTATCACGTGTAAGTTAAAATTTCCTAACTAAGGGGTCTATTAGGATGGCGGCTGGAAAACCACCCGACCGCCATGGTAGCGGAAAACAACCACCCGCCGGTACCGCGGCAAAACCGGCGGCCAGATTAGGATGTCCCGCCCAAAAAAAACGACCACGGCGTTAAGAGCCACCTAAAAACCGCCCGTAGTGGGCGGAGAAGGCCAAAACCCGTTCGCGGCGGTCAGATTCTCGGAGGAAAAAAACCAAAACGCCGCCAGGACAGCGCAGACACCGCACGGAATATTAGGATATCCCCGATGTGACCGGGGTACGTTCCGCTGTATCCGACCGCCGAAAACGCCAACAGTGATGAATGGGAGAACCGCCGGAAGAACAGCAGCATAGCCACCGCTGCGGACGCTCCGTGACAAATATGGCGGTGGACAGAAAAAACTCACATTAAGGCCACAAAGTGCACACAGCAAACTAGCCATGCACCAAAAAACACATAACACACCCCAATGACACAACCACATGGCAACTACAAAAATACAAATCCCAGGACAACCCACACAACACACCTGACAGCAATACCCCATTTTGACACACCCACATAGCTGAGTATAAAACCAGCCCCTTCCCTGACCACAATCCTTTGCAATACTCCACAACTGAAGGGCCCAACACCAGAGCACAAAGGAGAGGCAAAACTGCACACCATCACCACTCACACCACACACAGCACCACCACCACTTCCACACCTGCACCTCAAACCCCTTAGCACATCACACACCATGGCACCACAGAAAATGCCTAAATTCACAGACAGTGAGTTGACATTCATGGTAGTTGAACCACAACTGTTTGGTAACCTGGTCCAACAGACACCATTAGCCAGAAGAAATCAAATGTGGACAAGGATAGTCGATAAGGTCAATGCAGTAGGGACCATCCCGCGCTCCAAGAAGGAGATCATGAAGCGGTGGCATGACCTCAAGAGCAAGGTGAAAGAGAAGAACAACAAGAACCGTGAGCTGGCTCAGAGGACTGGCGGTAGCCCTCCCATTACACCAAGAACATTCACTGCATGGGAGGATAACGTGCTTGCCATACTGCATCCAGAGAGTCTCACAGGAATACCCGGGGGAGTGGAGGCTGGTAAGTACAAACAAAAGTAGACCATTACACAGCAATGTTCGGTCCAGCACAACTACAAAGCTACATCTCAGAGGCACAAGCATATCCATATGCACCACAATATCCAAAACATGTCCCACAGATGTAACATCCACTACATCTGAATCACACCCCAAAAGGTAGCCAACATTTACAGGGTGGTATGTGCCCAGGCAAATAGCACTACAACTCCCACCATGCCCCCTGTCCCACCCCTGAGCAGGATGGAGCACTCCACACCCAGAAGCATTTGGAAGCCATTGTCTCACCACCAACAAACTAACAGGTAGGTAGCCATCTTAACAGGGGGGGCTGTTTGGGGGTGGGAGGCCTACACAACAACTCCCACCATGCCCCCTGTCCCACCCCTGAGCAGGATGGAGCACTCCACACCCAGAAGCATTTGGAAGTCATTGTCTCACCACAAACAAACTAACAGGTAGGTAGCCATCTGAACAGGGAGGGCTGTTTGAGGGTGGGAGGCCTGCACGACAACTCCCACCATGCCCCCTGTCCCACCCCTGAGCAGGATGGAGCACTCCACACCCAGAAGCATTTGGAAGCCATTGTCTCACCACAAACAAACAGGTAGGTAGCCTTCTTAACAGGGAGGGCTTTTTGGGGGTGGGAGGCCTGCACGACAACTCCCACCATGCCCCCTGTCCCACCCCTGAGCAGGATGGAGCACTCCACACCCAGAAGCATTTGGAAGCCATTGTCTCACCACAAACAAACTAACAGGTAGGTAGCCATCTTCCCTGGGAGGGCTGTTTGGGGGTGGGAGGCCTGCACAACAGCTCCCACCATGCCCCCTGTCCCACCCCTGAGCAGGATGGAGCACTCCACACCCAGAAGCATTTGGAAGCCATTGTCTCACCACAAACAAACTAACAGGTAGGTAGCCATCTTAACAGGGAGGGCTGTTTGGGGGTGGGAAGACTGCAGTACTACTCCCACCATGCCCCCTTGTTCCCCAGCTCATCAAGATGGAGCACTCCCTCCCACCCAGATGCATGTGTAAGTCATCGCACTGTCCACTTCAAACTAACAGGTAGGTAGACATATTATGCCCTCTTGTCCCACCCTTGAGCAGGATGGAAGCCTCCAACACACACACACATAGATGTGACACAGATCCAACACAAATGTGAAAACAGAACAGGTAAGTAGCCAGTACATGCACACAGCCATTCCTCCCACCACAAACAAACTAACAGGTAGGTAGCCATCTGAACAGGGAGGGCTGTTTGGGGGTGGGAGGCCTGCACGACAACTCCCACCATGCCCCCTGTCCCACCCCTGAGCAGGATGGAGCACTCCACACCCAGAAGCATTTGGAAGCCATTGTCTCACCACAAACAAACTAACAGGTAGGTAGCCATCTTCCCTGGGAGGGCTGTTTGGGGGGGGGAGGCCTGCACAACAACTCCCACCATGCCCCCTGTCCCACCCCTGAGCAGGATAGAGCACTCCACACCCAGAAGCATTTGGAAGCCATTGTCTCACCACAAACAAACTAACAGGTAGGTAGCCATCTTAACAGGGAGGGCTGTTTGGGGGTGGGAGGCCTGCACGACAACTCCCACCATGCCCCCTGTCCCACCCCTGAGCAGGATGGAGCACTCCACACCCATAAGCATTTGGAAGCCATTGTCTCACCACAAACAAACTAACAGGTAGGTAGCCATCTTCCCTGGGAGGGCTGTTTGGGGGTGGGAGGCCTGCACAACAGCTCCCACCATGCCCCCTGTCCCACCCCTGAGCAGGATGGAGCACTCCACACCCAGAAGCATTTGGAAGCCATTGTCTCACCACAAACAAACTAACAGGTAGGTAGCCATCTTAACAGGGAGGGCTGTTTGGGGGTGGGAAGACTGCAGTATTACTCCCACCATGCCCCCTTGTTCCCCAGCTCATCAAGATGGAGCACTCCCTCCCACCCAGATGCATGTGTCAGTCATCGCACTGTCCACTTCAAACTAACAGTTAGGTAGACATGTTATGACCTCTTGTCCCACCCCTGAGCAGGATGGAAGCCTCCAACTCACACACATATAGATGTGACACAGATCCAACACAAATGTGAAAACAGAACAGGTAAGTAGCCAGTACATGCACACAGCCATTCCTCCCAAAAAGCATGGTGCCATATGACAACACCAGCCCTCTCATCACACAAAAATACACACAGATCCTATTGCCACTCACAGTGTGCAGACAACTAAGCAAATGTAACTGTCACAGCAACCAAAGTGTGACACACCAATTCACATGTAGAAGAAAGTCTGTGCACAATCATGCACAGCACTGAATGCCATGTGTAGTGCCACGTGGCCAGAGCAGCAAGGACCATATGTAAACAAAGAAAGCATGGTTGTCGGTGCAAATTCTGATTTGCACATGACATTACAAAGGTATGCATGAGATGACAATGGCCAGTTCATGCTCAGATGTAACGTCTGCCAGGGCAGAGTGATCAACAAAGAGGCGTCACAGAAATGCTTTGTTGTGCTAGTCCCTAGATGGCAACATGTCCCTGTAATCACAAAACATGCACGTGGCGCATGGTATGTTGTGACACCTCACACCATGGACAACTAATGCATGTACCTCAACATCATCTCAGGAGGCACAGTAGTTCGCATACAAACAATGTGATGACTAGTCAACTGTGTGGTGTACAAACAGTGAATAATACACAGCTAACACAAAACTTGCGGGGTGTACTACAATGACCATTTCCCATCTGTCCCACAGGTGACCAAGAACTGACTGCAGAGGACAACACCAGCAACCTGCAGAGCCAGTCACCCCCCCGGAACATGGACTCTCGGATGTTGACCTCCGGTATTCAGAGGACGAGGACCTCGGACCCGGCCCATCTGGTGTGCCAGGGTGCAACCGGTTCCAGGACCCCATCGTCCCCCCCACCACATCTGCAGCAACACCAACAGCTACGCAGACCACTGCTGTTACGGCCTGTGCGTCCTACACCACCACCACCACTGCTGCCTGCAACACCCTCCCTGTCCCATAAGATTACCACCCCACACCACCAACTGAGGAGGGAAGAGAGAGGATGCGGGTGCCTACAGTGGTGAGGCAACAGGTCTGTGGCAGCAGGGCAGGTGGGAGTGGCAGGGTCACTCGCAGACAACCAGAGCCTGGTACCGAAGCCCTGGACAGCATAAACAGAGTCCTTGGGGCATATGAACGGGCCTGATCAGAAGAAGATTCCCGCGAGCTCCTCCGGCTGAAGAGGTCCATGGACACCCGCATGGGACAAATTGTGGACCTCCTGGGCCAGATAGTGGTGGCAATGAGGGACAGGCCTGCCCCACAAACAACACCTCCACCTCCCCCTGCTGTGCCGCAGGATGACAGTTCAACATCCTCCCCTGCGGCCACAGAAAGGGGTGAGTCCTCAGACCCCACAGGCCCTACAGCAGAGGCCCCCCCTGCCAAGCGACGAACGGGCCGTCCCAAGAAATCCCTGGGAGTATCCTGTGGCAAAGCACCTGCCAAACATCAGTCACGGAGCCAGCCATGATGGCAACACTCTGCACTACTGCATTGACTTTTTGGACTGTCCTTCCCCACACTGCCTTGTGAATGGCATCTGTCTGTTGGACTGGGTCACCACATCAATGTGGTGACAACTCGATTCTCTCATGTACCATAACTGTCAACTGACTGCTTCACTAATCACCTCAATGTAAATGTTCACCCCCCTCATATGTCACCATTGTAAATAAATACACCTCACACACATGTTGTTGTTTCTGCTCCGTCTTTATTCCAGGATGTGCAGTCTTCACCATGATGAAAATGTACCACGAGTATGGAATGTATGTAGGCAATGAGAGGCTGAAGTGACCTAGGAAAACACAACAGAACAAGATTCACTAGTCTGGGTGTGGCATCACAGACATCACAAAACACATACCATAAAGCTAATACAGCATGCACACATCACAATGAGCAACAAGTACCAACATACACATCCTGTAGATGTTCGAAATTACCCTGTCCCATAAACATTGTCAGCCACCACTGAGTCAACAACCGGCTGCAGTCTCAAAGCTCACATACACCTTCACAACAACAGCAACATCATCAGACAATGGGTCCGTTGTACATTGTCACTCAACTTCAAGTAAAGTAGCGGTCGATGAACTGTTGACGCAGGTCAACACCATCCTCCTCTCCACTGTCCTCATCAGTGGACACGGGTTGGTTTGCAGGTGGTGGCCTTGGCTGCTCATCATCCTCCAGGATCAGGGGGATATCCTTGCGAATGGCTAGGTTGTGGAGCATGCAGCATGCCACTGCAGTATGACACACCTTCCCGGGTGAGTACATGAGTGCACCTCCCGTCTTGTCAAGGCAGCGAAATCGTGACTTCAGGAGACCAAAAGTCCGCTCCACCACACGACGTGTCCTCCCATGGGCATCATTGTAGCGTACATCAGCTGGTGTTCTGGGATTCCGCAGTGGGCTCAGCAACCACGGATGGTTGGGATATGCAGGGTCACCTAGGTGTGAGAAACACAGATAAACCTTGTAATTATACTGTGGCAGAGGACAGCATGTCACACACACAGCACGCTACTGGACTCTTCGTACTCACCCACAATCCATGCACACTCAGGAAGCAGATTAGCCATGAGCTGTGGTACGATGCTGTTCCGCATAATGTATGAGTCATGGGCTGAGCCTGCAAATCTGGCACACACGTGCGTGATGATCATGTCCGCCTGGCACACCACTTGCACATTTATGGAGTGGAAATGTTTTTGATTCCTATAATTGTGCTCCCGTGCCTGTGGTGGAACAAGCCCAACATGAGTGCAATCAATGACCCCAACAACATGGGGGATGTGTCCAAGGGCATAAAAGTCTCCCTTCACAGCCGCCAATTCAGGCACCCTGGGGAAATGGATATACCTGTCCTTGTATATCATCATTGCGGACAGGACATCACGCAGCACCATGCTGAACATGGGTTGCGACATCCCACCTGCGCTGTACACCTTGTGCTGGAATGATTCAGAGGCAAAAAAATGCAGTGCCGCCATCACCTTAGACGTTGGGGTGAAAGCTGTTGGATATGTTCTGCGAGGCTGCAGGTGGGGCTCCAACATAGCACATAGGTTTTGGAGGGTGGCTCTATCCAGACGGAATTTCTGGATGACCTCCTCATCCTCCATGTCTGCCAGCACTGTGTAGGGACGATGCAGATTTGGTCTCCTCCTAGTTTGCCTTCTGTGCCACTCGTTTTTATTGATTTCTGTGCCCTTTTTTCCCTTCTGTTCCCTCCGTCGCCCCTCACCGCCCCCGCCGCTGTGTTCCCTGCGGCCCCGCCCCCCTGACTGCCCACTGCCCATTCGCTGCCCCCGCCTCCCAGTTGCTCCTCCCTCCCACCTCCCCATATATGCCGGCCGCTGCGCGGTGAGGAGAGCGACCCTTGACCCTTCAGGTAGGTCGCTCCCCCTCCGCACAGCTCCGCCTGTGTGTCCCCGCCCCAGCTGCCGCTGCTGAGGAAGTTTGAGGCCCTCCTCCACCCGCAGGCTACCACCTGCGCCTCATCCCTGGTGGCCAGTGGTAGGCCGTAAGTTTGTTCATCTTCCGCATTATTGTTTTACTGCATTGCCTGTTTTTTTTTTCCCCCATGTTGTGTCTGTGACTGCTGTTGTCTGTCTTCTGTCTTCCCCCGCTGCCTGTACGTGGTCCTTGCCCGTTTCGCTGCCCCGGCCTCCCGCCTCCCAGCTGCTCCTCCCTCCCACCTCCTCATATATGCCGGCCGCTGCGCGGCCGCGCCGCTGGCTTGCCGAAGGCAGGCCCATCTGCGCCCGTCCGCGCCTGGACCGCGCCCAGCGCCAAAACCCCTGGCCCCCGCCACGACGACCGCCGCCGCTACGATGCCAGCTCACTCCACGCCCTCAACCCCGGACGGACCAACACCTGCTTCAAGGCCGCCCCAAAACGCACACACGGCCCCTTCACCTGCCGGAACTGCAGCTACACCAGCCTCAGAACCGACGAACCACCCGCCAAGAAAGACCGCACCCACCTGCGATGCATACTACTGAACACCCGCTCCGTACGCAGACAAGCCGTCGAGCTCTGGGACTTGCTTCACACAACATCCCCAGACGTCGCCTTCCTGACAGAGACCTGGTTGAACGACTCCTCCGCACCCGACATCGCCATAGCCATCCCAGACGGCTACAAGATCACCCGCAGAGACCGCACCAACGGAGTCGGAGGAGGAATCGCCATCGTCCACAAGACCAGCATCAGGGTCTCGACTAGCACCGACGACGCGCTCAGCACCGCCGAACACATGCACTTCCAGATCCACACAGACCCCAACTCCACCCTCAGAGGCACCCTCGTCTACCGACCCCCCGGACCCCACCCCCAGTTCAGCGACTCCATCGCCGACTTCATCAGCACGCACGCCCTGACCTCCACCGACTGCATCCTCCTCGGAGACCTGAACTTTCACCTTGAGAACAACAACGACAACAACTCCACAACCCTGATCGATAACCTCGCCAACCTCGGACTAAAGCAACTCGTCACAACACCCACCCACTCCGCCGGCCACACGCTCGACCCCGTCTTCTCCTCAAGCCCGCACGTCTCCGTCAGCCACACCACCGAACTCCTCTGGACCGACCACCGCTGCATCCACTTCACCTTCCAGAAACCCACCACACACCACCGCACCCAACAGATCCCCCGCCGCTGTTGGAGCAAAATCACCGAAGACCAACTACATGCAAACCTCGCTCTCAGCCCATCCACCGAACCCTCCAACACCGACGGCGCTGCCCACAGCCTCAGACGCTGGATCGAAGACTGCGCCAACACCCTCACCCCGCTGAGGAAACCCCCCCCACAGAGACACCAGCAAGAGGGCCAGCTGGTTCACCCCAGAACTCATAGCCTCCAAGCAAGCCTGCCGGAAATGAGAGAAGAAATGGCACAGCGAACAAACTCCGGACAACCACGCAGCACACAAGGACGCCATCCACAACCACCACCACCTCATCAGGGCCGCCAAGAGAACCTCGTTCAAAGACCGCCTCGACAACAACGCACACAATAGCAAGGAGCTCTTCAACATCGTGAAGGAATTCTCCAACCCCAGCTCCAACACCAACGACATCCCGCCGTCACAAGCCCTGTGCGACTCCCTCGCCGCCTTCTTCCACCGCAAGATAGCAGACATCCACGACAGCTTCAACACCCAGACAGACCCAACAGACAGCAACACAACAGACCCTCCGCACACCATCGACCACGACCCCCTGCTAGCCTGGGCCAGCGTGAGCATCGATGACACCATCAAGACCATGAGCACAATCCACTCCGGCTCTCCGTCTGATCCCTTCCCGCACCACGTCTACAACAAAGCAAGCAGCTCCATCGCACCCCACCTGCGCAACGTCATCAAACTCTCCCTCGAGTCCGCGACCTTCCCAGAGAGCTGGAAACACACCGAGATCAACGCCCTACTGAAAAAACCCAAGGCTGACCCAAGAGACCTCAAGAACTTCCGGCCCATCTCTCTGCTCCCCTTCCCAGCCAAGGTCATCGAGAAAATCGTCAACAGACAGCTAACCCAATACCTCGAAGAAAACAGAATCCTGGACCCTTCCCAGTCAGGGTTCCGCAGCAACCACAGCACCGAGACCGCCCTCATCGCCGCCACCGACGACATCAGGACCCTGCTGGACAACGGCGAGACCGCAGCACTCATCCTCCTAGACCTCTCCGCTGCCTTCGACACCGTCTGCCACCGCACACTACGCGCACGCCTCCACACCGCAGGGATCCGAGACAAGGCTCTGGAATGGACCACCTCCTTCCTCTCCGGCAGAACCCAGAGCGTCCACCTCCCCCCATTCCGGTCCGAAGCCTCCGAGATCATCTGCGGCGTACCCCAGGGATCCTCCCTCAGCCCGACACTGTTCAACATTTACATGGCCCTGCTCACACACGTCGCCAGACAGCACGACCTCAACATAATCTCCTACGCCGATGACACTGAACTGATCCTCTCCCTCACCAAGGACCCCATCACCGCCAAAGCCAACCTCCATGAAGGAATGAAGGCCATCGCCGACTGGATGAAGACCAGCCGTCTGAAGCTGAACTCGGACAAGACGGACAAGACGGAGGTCCTCATCCTTGGCTCCAACCCTTCCACCTGGGATGACTCCTGGTGACCGACGGCACTGGGAGCAGCCCCGACACCCACCGACCACGCACGCAACCTGGGAATCATCCTCGACTCAGCGCTCTCAATGACCAAGCAGGTCAACGCCGTCTCCTCCTCCTGCTTCAACACCCTCCGCATGCTCCGCAAGATCTACAGATGGATCCCGACAGATACAAGAAAGACAGTCACCCAGGCCCTCGTCAGCAGCAGACTCGACTACGGAAACGCCTTCTACGTGGGAGCCCCGACCAAGCTCATCAAACGACTACAACGCATCCAAAACGCCTCGGCACGACTGATCCTCGACGTACCACGCCACGGCCACATCACCCCCACCTGAGGGACCTGCACTGGCTCCCCGTCAGCAAGAGGATATCCTTCAAGCTCCTCATCCACGCACACAAGGCACTCCACAAGACCGGCCCAGCCTACCTCAACAGACGGCTCTCCTTCTACATCCCCAACCGCCAGCTACGCCGACCTCTCACTCGCCACCGTCCCGCGCATCCGAAGAACAACCACCGGCAGGAGATCATTCTCCCACCTCGCCGCCAAGACATGGAACACCCTCCCACTGAGCCTACGACAGACCCAAGACCTGCTGACCTTCAGGAGGATGCTCAAGACCTGGATGTTCAATCAGTAGCGGCTCCCCCCCAGCGCCTTGAGACCCTCGCGGGTATGTAGTGCACTTTACAAATGACTGATTGATTGATTGATTGATTGATTGATTGATTGAAAGTGGACACATGTCAATTCAATACACCATGAGACGTGTACAACATCTTATGTTTTGACTGACACAACGCCAACAATGACTGTCATCACAATTGAGTTACAGAGCAGCTTACACGTAGGGAAACCTTCATCAACACTACTCGCACACTTGTCCCCTTTCACACAGCAAGTACATCCAAAACAACATCTGACTATGCAAATCACGTAGGGATATGGCCACATCTAGCATGAGCAGGCCTGAGAGTACTTCATACAGAATACGTGTAAAACTGCAACACCACTGTCTCATACCTAGCTGCTGTACCTGACACACCTTCAGGCATAAGTTGAACATGGCACACATCAACAACACAATGACCACAGGCTGAGCGTAAACAACAAGTGTGTGCATGATCCAAGAAAACAAGAGAGTCAAATCTGCACATCCTATATTAAGACATACATCACTGTGATTTTCACAGCACTTTCACACATTGACATGTGTACACATTTGAGACTTCATAACAACACTGTTCTGTGTACATGCCCATCAATATCACAAGTGACATGTGAGTGAGTACATGCCAATGTACTACATGACATACACAAACATGGCATGTGTAGTCAGCAGTGTGTTAAATGTTACACTGGCATTGTGTGCACAATGATGTGCCATTAATCATGTGGCCACGTGCACTGTTGATGACTGCCCATTGGCCATTGACACAGCATAGGTGCTGACCAAGTGCTCCGCCACCCAAATCACGATCACTCATGTCAATGTATGGCACCCAAATCGCGGAAGCTACCGCCTGCCACCAGCGGTGTGTCACCACCAATCCCTAGAACACACTCGCGGTAGTGAGAGATATATATGTATTGCCAAATGGCGCTTGGCATGCTCCACCACCCAAATCACTCACGTCAATGTATGGCACCCAAATCGCGGAAGCTACCACCTGCCACCAGCGGTGTGTCACCACCAATCCCTAGAACACCCTCGCGGTAGTGAGAGATATATATGTATTGCCAAATGGCGCTTGGCATGCTCCGCCACCCAAATCACAGTCACAGGCACCAATGTATGGCACCCAAATCGCGGAAGCTACCGCCTGCCACCGGCGGTGTGTCACCGCCAATGCCCATGCCCTTGCAGCCAATGGGAACATCAATCACGGTAGCCTAATGCAATTTTGAAAATCGCGGAAGGCGTGCTCCGCCCACCGCGGGGCTGGTCATTGGTTGCAATTGAAAGATGCACCACTGCGGTAGCGCACGCCTGGCCCCTGCGGTGTGTCACCGCCAATGCCCATGCCCTTGCAGCAAATGGGAACCGCAATCGCGGTAGCCTAATGCAATTTTGAAAATCGCGGAAGGTGTGCTCCGCCACCGCGGGGCCGGTCATTGGATGCAATTGAAAGATGCACCACCACGGTAGCGCCGCCTGGCCCCTGCGGTGTGTCACCGCCAATGCCCATGCCCTTGCAGCCAATGGGAACCGCAATCGCGGTAGCCTAATGCAATTTTGAAATTCACGGAAGGCGTGCTCCGCCACCGCGGGGCCAGTCATTGGATGCATTTGATAAAGGCTGACCTGGCACACCAATTGCAGCAGCTTGGAACGACTGAAACTGCCCCAGGGGGGCTATATATGTGGGAGAGAGCATCACATTTCCACAGCTTCCAGGGACTGCTGCCTGAGACCCCTCACCTGCTGCTGTTGCTGCTGTCTCCAGGGACTGCTGCCTGCCACCCCTCCACACCACCTGCTCCTGCTGCTGTCTCCAGGGACTGCTGCCTGCCACCCCTCAACACCACCTGCTTCTGATGCTGTCTCCAGGGACTGCTGCCTGCCACCCCTCAACACCAACTGCTGCTGCTGCTGTCTCCAGGGACTGCTGCCTGCCACCCCTCAACACCAACTGCTGCTGCTGCTGTCTCCAGGGACTGCTGCCTGCCACCCCTCAACACCAACTGCTGCTGCTGCTGTCTCCAGGGACTGCTGCCTGTCACCCCTCAACACCAACTGCTGCTGCTGCTGTCACCTGGCCACAGTGATGGCGAGGACTGAGAAGATCCGGGCCAGTCCATTCACCAGCGAGGAACTGGAGGTCCTGGTGGACGAGGTGCTCACACAGTATCCAAGGCTATATGGTGCCCCAAATGTCATGGTAAGTCTTCAACAGTGTGAGTGAGAGTGCCGGGGGGGCACACATGAAGTTGAGCTGTTGCAGTATGTGCCTGCGAGTGTGGGGTTATGTCATGCACTGCCTAGCACGCTTTCTCCAGGGGGAAGGGGTGTGTAGTCTATTTCCCACGTTTCTCTGCCTGCACATCAAGATTTGAGGGACATGTATTGTCTTGTCAGCCATACAGTGATGCAGCAAGTTGGTAATGCAGGAGTCAGGACAGTGATTGCTTGTGTGAATGGCTGTGTGGGTCCCTGTTGTCCTTCTCAGTGTGAGCCCACCTGGCCTGCACAGTCACCACCCAAACTGACAAGGACACATCACTGAATGTACAGAGTGTTACATGTGTCTTTTTTTCTTTACTCTCCTTCAATGAGCCATCTCAGCCCTGTAGCTTGCACATGACAGGCCTTGTGAGAAGGGTGTGGGTTTGTGAGCTCATGTCCCTCAATGTGACCTCCATGACACAGTGAGCCATTCACAGGGCAAGGACATTGAAGGCTGCGCAGTGTTGGACACAGTGAGTCTAACCCCCAACATATGTTGATATGTAATGTATGTCTTGCTCTACCTAACGATGGACAGTAGATGTGGGCAGACTAGACATTGCTTCATGTGCTGGCATCCTGCATGTGTATGAGATGGGCAGTTTCTGTGTCCACCCCCACACCTGCATGCATTTACGTGTTGTTCTCCCATGCTGATGTACCATGTGAGATGCATTCTTGTCTCTGTGAGACATATCTGTGGATTTGGTATGAGTCAGTATCATGCCACTGTACTGAGAGATATTGGTACATAACACTGTGTCACTGATGTTTTCCCCCTCTTGTCTCCCATGCCTGCAGCTCAAAGTACACCAGTGTAAGGCCGTGTGGAGGGCCATTGCATGCAAGGTGCGGGCTCTTGGTGTCTCATACCGACGGCGCACCCACTGCCACAAGAGGTGGGATGACATCTGCCGGCTGAGCAAGAACGTGGCGGAGATGACATTGGGTCTGCTCCCTCGGACTGGCAGGTTGGCGCAGCGCAGCATGACACCACTGATGGCCCGCATCCTGGCCGTGACACAGCCTGAGCTGGATGCACGTTTGAAGGAGCATCAGCAGCAAGCTAGGGGTGAGTATTCTGGGAAGGGTGACTTTGTCTGTGATTGGCTGCATATGTTCACAGCCTGGGACAGCGCTGGGCTATGTGATGTTGGTAGTGTGATGCAGTGGCTTGTAAGTGGCCTCTGTGCTGGGTGCAGCTGTTATGCATTTGCCCTACCTGTACTTCCTAGTGTGATTTGAGTACTGAGCATTGACATTGCATTCTGAGTCGTGGGCTTCAGGTATCGTCTGCATTGGGGTAGCCTGGGAAATCACATGGCAGGGAACAGCAGTGTGCCTAATCTGAGTGTGCTCTCATCAATGCGTGCATTGCCTAACCTCAGATTTGTGAGGCTTAGACATCTGACGCCAATGTGCTACAGTACTTGTGCCCCACAGTACAACATGGTGGATGGCATGAGCTCATGGCCATTGTGGACTTTTATGTTGGAGTCTGTATCTGTGTTGTCCCCTTCTGCTCCATCCAGATATGACAGTGGCAACATGTTGTGGGGTTCATCCTTGCCCACATCAGGGCCCTATGTGTGCTCAGAGCTATTTGTGTGTCTGGTTGAACGGAGCCACCGGCAGGATATTGTGCTGTGTGGTCATCACATGGCTCACTTATGCCTGGTTTTCTTGTTTACACGCACTGTTCGAGTTCAAAATTGAGGGTGCACAATGTCATAGCACAGGGTGGTGTGCAACATGTAGATTTCTTCATCTTCAGTGATGCTTTGCTTGCATATGTTTGTTCTGTTGATGCCAATGAACTGACCCTACATCTCTCTCTCTCATGCAGCATCTCCCGTGGGCACAGAAGGACAGGGGACGGACACCAGTGGTGAGGCGTCAGCACAACAGCTGCACACGAGCACAGTGACACAGATGTGACCAGCGCCTCGGAGGGGGACAGGAGTCTGCTGGAGGAATCACAGCCAGAGACGCAAAGCTCAACGTCATCTGACGCCAGCGGTGACGCATCCATGTTGGCAGGCACAGGGGACAGGGACTCTGCCTCCTCTTCCACCACACAGCGTACAGTGCCCACCCTCCCAGCTACTTCCACTGTTGCTGCCCGTGTTCGCACCAGTAAGCAGGGAAGAGTGTCCTTCACCCCAGGCACCACTGCCCCTGCCCCTGTCCCCCCTGCTGCCATCAGTGCCGAGTCTGTGGACCTTTTGCGCCAGCTGTGTGTGGGCCAGACAGCTCTCCTCAGTGCCTTCATAGACCACAACAAAAAGTTGGCACAGGTGGTTGCTTTCATGGAGGACATACATTCAGACGTGGGTGGGCTACACCGGACTGTACAGTCTTTTTCCTCCGCAGTGACGGCAGCCCTTCAACTGGCACAATCTCGCAGTCCAGCTCCAGTCCCTTTGTCCACCCCTTGTGCCAGTGGCCACATCGGACGATAGTGACCACGCACAACAGACCTCAAGGTCAAGATACAGCACACGCAGCACACAGCAGCAACAGCCCAAGCAGTCCAGGGCGCAGGCACCATCCCCACAGAAAACTAAAGCCACCCCAGAGCACAAAGACATAAGCCCGTCAGGCGACACCAAGGGCCACAAAGCCAAGAAGCAGACCTCAGGGTCACATGCCTCAGAGGCATCCCCAGCCAAGGACTCTCCTGTCCCAAAAGCGTCTCGCAAGCACAAGCAGACAGTTTCCGTGGCCGCTGAGAAGGTGGTGCCTGCTAAAAGTACACATAAGAAGGGCTCCAAGGCAGATTCACCCACAACCTCAACTCCCATCCAAAGCCCTGTGAAGCAGGGAAATGCGGGCACTGTAGGGGGAAAACCTGGTAAACAGGGGATGGAGGGGCAAAGGCAAGACCAGGCCAAGCGAACAGCTGGATCAAGCATGTCCCCAGAGGGAGGGCCACCATCTGCACCTGAGGCAGCTTTGGTGGTGAGTGTGCCTGTTGTGGCCGCCCCACCTCCCACTCCTACCAAGACCACACTTCCATATCGAAGCCCCAAGAAGTGGAAAGGTACCCCTCCACATTCTCCCTCCCACACTGTGTCTCATGGCAGCATATCTCTGCCTCCACAGGCCACCACACCACCCGGTCCAAGCAGCCCTCTGGCTCCCAAAGCCACTGATGCCTCAAGCTCAGCTGGTCCGCTCTCTCCCAGGTCCAGTCCTCCAACTGGCCCGACACTCAGCCAGCTCCCAGTCAGACTGACAGACAAGTCTGAGGCTAAATCCCCCTCACACACCTGTCTCTCCCACAGCGGTGCCTGTACTGCCCATTGTTATCCCCCTAGCTGTGTTGCTGCCCATGACTGTGTACAGTCTCACACATTCCCTGTGCAGCTTCTCATGTACCTACTCTGCTGTTTGGACTGGCCACTGGCCTTACTGTACACTGCTGTGTTTGCCCATTCCCTGTGCAGCTTCTCATGTACCTACTCTGCTGTTTGGACTGGCCACTGGCCTTACTGTACATTGCTGTGTTTGCCCATTCCCTGTGCAGCTTCTCATGTACCTACTCTGCTGTTTGGACTGGCAACTGGCCTTGCTGTACATTGCTGTGTTTGCCCATTCCCTGTGCAGCTTCTCATGTACCTACTCTGCTGTTTGGACTGGCCACTGGCCTTGCTCTTGTCTACTTTTTATGCCTATCTGTGACATTTGTAATAAAGACAGTTGCTCCTGTTGTCTGCTTTTTCAGTCTCCTTGCTAAATAAAGGGTTTTCTTTGTGGGTATGGTATGATGTGACACATGTTATGTTGTCTTGTGGTTTGTGGCCTGCCTGGATACGTTGGCATAGGCCTGGCTGCCATGATGACTTTTGCGCACGTTCCTCTTAGCCGTTGTTCTGTCGCCCTCTGCTCCTGCCAAGTTATTTTACAACTGTTTGCATTTTCTGTTTTTCACCTTTTCTCCTGATCCTTTTGGGCTCAGTCTGAACAACAGATACAAGGTCGAACAACACGTCCCTGGTTCTTGCTGATATGGCCAGTCCCTCGCACCTAGACATAACACTATGTACAGCTGCAATGGGGAAATTGGTGGGCTTTTATTATTGCGTTTTTCCCTCTTGAGAGGGACTTGAAGAAATCCTTTCCAGAGAGAAGAGCTGTGATTGTCTGCTGATGTAGTGCTTGCATCTAGAGACTGAGGTATGGGGGTTCGCTTGTCAAAGCCCAGAGGTCTTCTATCGTTATAATAAACAAACTATTAGCACGGGGAGGGTGGTAAGGCCATACAGCCCTCTATCCACTGTTTGGTGAAATGCTTTCCCCGTTAGTATTCTATGGAGTTGTAACTATGCTGATTATATTATTCTTATGCATTATGCTGATAGTACTGTCACGTGTACTGTATCTTAGAGCACGTATGTTGAAATAAACATTTTAACCTATACTGTGTCTCTCCTTACGCCGGTTGTGGACAGGTATGAGTGAGTGACGAAAGGGTGTTCTTACTACTGCGAGTCCTTGAGAGAGAGAGATACCGTGTTCTGGGTTGTCTAAATCATTGGTACATTGTTGCTAATGGGACGCTAAGGCTAGTTGGGTTGGGGTTTTAGGTGTTAAGGTTTATGTTTGGCTCACCACTATATTCCGAGGTCCTATTATCCTGTGCATAGCTCTGTGTGTGTGCAGAATCCCTACGACATGGCGCGACCAACGAGTGGGCTGCTTATCTGCGAGACGCTTGAGTAGTGCTTGTGCTTGTCCACAACAACCCTCACAGACGCTTCCGGAAGCGTGTGTGACGGTAATACCTCCTATATTGCTGTTTTTATAGGTTCTTTCAAGCTTGAAGTTATTAAAAAGGTTTCTTAATCGAACCCTCTATTGTGCTGTCTACTGTTAGGTTGTCGAACAAACCCGATCGTAATGGCGGGTGTAAATATAGCGGCGCATAGCCGCACAGCGCTCCGTGATCACTTAAGGGTGTATGGAGTGCCAGACACGGGAGTCGAACTGATCTTTGTGGTACAAGCCGATCCGGCTTTCCACTTTGAAGTGTTCTACTCTTGGGTCACATTTCCGGCGGTGGATGGGACAGACAATTTGTTCCACGAATATGAACCCACCGTTGTTCCTGCTGCCTATAGACCTTATACTAATCTTGAAGTACCGCTCACGGCTTGGCAGCACCGTGTGTGGTTTGATGGCGCCCTCCCACAACCGGTAACAACGGTCCGTTTAGGCCCCTTGTCTATTGACGGGGCCACTTGGCCTGTTTTGGCCGGGTACACCCCACATCCGCGATTTATGCAAATACCAGTCGCTGACCTGCGCAATATGTATACGGCTTTGGTGCGAGTGCATCGCGCTTTAGTGCAATATGTTACAGGCAACATCCAGGGGGCCCCACCTGGAGTTGCGGCCCATCCAGCTGCTGCAGACGGAGTGACCATAAGTCCCGTTATGGTGAACTCAGTAATGGGCAAACGTCCACAAAATAAGGATGATTTACCTTATTGGCTTGCAGAAAAATTTGACCAGTTGGAGGCAGTTTTTCCAAACACGACACCAGTGGATAAACATAGAATTCTTACAATTAGTTTGCCAAAAGACCTAGGGGCATATTACCAAAGAATAGCGATAAACATCGCTAAGCGCATTTAGCGCGTTTCTGTATATCGCCGTCTATCGCCAGATTACATCACCATGTTAGCGGCGTATTATCAACGCTTAGCTAACAGGCGATGCAATTCCAGCGATAGAGGACGAAAATGAGGAATAGCGTGTGAAATCCAGCGAAGATTTCACAGCGCTATGGGACTGCTTGCTGATAGGGGAGTGTGGACCTAAACATACAATCCACCTCCCATTATTAGTATAGCTAAGTCAAATAAAAAGCAGACGTTAAATACTAGCGATAAATGCGGTTAGCGCGTTTTTTTAAATCGTTTTGAGGGTCTGCTGCAGGGTTGTTAATAGCGCAAAGCGGTGTCAGCGTGAATTGACATGGAGTTATGGACGGGAACGCCTACTTTACATGTCATTAGCGATATGGATCACTGACATGCAAAGTAGCAAGGAAACACGCGCTAACGCTTGTTAGCGTGTCCTTGTTGATAGAGTGATACAAAAATCGCCGCTTTTTCGGCGCTATGTGCCGAAAAAGCGGCGATTATACCCTTGATAATATGCCCCTTAATCCCCGAGTTAACAGCATGCAACAACTGGGGTAGGGTATTCGCAGCAGTTTATTCGAAGTGTTTCGGCACCCCTTCCATGACGGTTCTCCCTTCTGTGATTAAAAAAGTACAGGATGAACATGGCCCTGAAGCGGCTGTGGAATTAGGGATGAGACTGGTGGGAGTGTTCGAAGTAGTAGCTGAGCTGATCCTTGCGAATGTCAAGGGCGATGCAGTGAACTTTCAAGTAGCTAATGCTTTGGCTTTGGTCCCAGAATTGGACAAGCCGCGCGAATTACCAAAAATTATTACTCAGGCTTATAAAACTATTGGCCGAAATAGCCTGGGCAATAAGCCTTTTGCAAAACAACAAACACAAACACAACAACCTAAACCTCAATCTGAAAAAGATGAGAAACCAGTTTTTACTAAAAAGAGCTGGAGGTTGAAAAAACAGGGTAAGCAACAGAAGAAGCCGGGGTCGCGAGGCGCATCCCCTGTTTCTGTCTCTTCTGAACGCACATATGATTTGCGCGATAGGGCGAGAATAAAATCTCCGGATAGGTTTCAGATCCCTGATACGCGTTCTCCTCGTTCTTCACAGGCACAGACAACTTCGCAAGCCAGTGGAGGGGATCGCCAGGATAGAGGAAGGGGTCGAGAGGCTCCCCAGGGACGAGATCAACCTCCACAACAAGTCAGAGGGAAAGCAGAAGACTTTCAACGTTCTCGTCCACAATTTCAGAAGAAGAAAGTTGCCGCTGTAACAGCGAAATATGCCACAGACGGTGAGAACGAGACTCCTGAATTGGACGTGGGCAGTAACCCTCCTAGACAGCGCCGCGGAAGTTACCATAGTGCGGGAGGCGCTACGTCCTCATATGGAGGCGACAGCAACTGAAACATTCATTACTGTTGAAACAGTAGACACCAGAGTGGCGCCCCCTGACAGACTATTTAATATTGTCATCCAAATTGAAGGTGATATACAGCGTGTAATTAAAGGGATTTTTTGGGAAAATCTGACCTCTTCATATGACATTTTGTTAGCAGAGGCGGATTGGCCACCCCCATTCGTACTTGCTGCACGTACAGGGGAGGAGGCTATCCTTCCGAGCTTTTCTCGACATGTCCCAAAGGACAAAGCGGAGGCTCTTGCAGCTGAGTGGGCTGTGTCCCTGGCTCCTGCGTTATACCGCAACCACGTGGGTTGGGATGAAGATTCTCCCCCCCATGAGATACCTTTACGGTCCCTACCGCAGCCACAACCCCAATATCCCATTAAACGTGAAGCCAAAGGCCCCGTTTCTGAAATTCTGACGCAATTAGAATATCAGGGAGTAATAGAAACATGCGTATCACCTATGAATAATCCCCTTTTCGCGGTTTCTAAACCAGACGGAACGTACCGCCTAGTATTGGATTACCGGCATTTCAACTCTCATTGTCGGACCTTTGCGGTGCAAAATACACACAGTTCTGCGCTTGTAGACAGTCTTGTTCATAAAAAATATAAAACAACACTTGACCTATCCAATGGATTTTACACGCACAACTTAGCCACGGAGTGTAGCCAATGGAGCGCTTTTACCTCCGGTGGTAAACAGTTCAAATTAAGGCGATAAAAACAGTCCAGGAGTGTTCGCTGCCCGTGTTGTCTCTTTGTTAGACGGCATAGACCCAGATGCATGTTCGTACGTCGATGATATATACCTGACTGACAATGAGTTATACCCGCATCTTTCCAGAGTGGACCGCATTATTCTCGAGTTTGCGGTATTAGGTTATAAGTTTAACTTTGCCAAATCACACATTGCTGAATTAACAGTTTTGTTTTTGGGCTATGAGCTCAACAACGAAGGTAAGGGCTTAGCCCCCCACTTTTTGGAAAAATGTGCACTTTTGTGCCCTCCTACTACTCTGAAAAAACTTCAGTCTTTACTGGGTTTCCTGAACTTTGGGCGTACTTATATTCCCGAATACGCCCAGCGTATCAAGCCATTGTATGCCTTGATACAACCAAATTTTTCAAAGTCTTGTTGGCTTCAGGAGCATTCCTCCATTCTGCAGTCTTTGCAGACAGACCTTCTTGAGTCTAGGTATCTGTTGACGCGTGATAACCACACAAACCTGGTGATTAGAATAATTCCGGGGGCAGTGGGTTTCACGTATTTAACCTTTAACCAGGGTGACACAGTACCAATCGCATACAAGTCACATCTGTACACGTCCGCAGAACTGCGCTTTTCATCTGTGGAGAAAGTTCTGACTGCAGTGCAAATGGCGATTCTGAAGGAGCGCGCACTGGCACAGGGAAAGCGCATTCTAGTGGTAACACCCTATCCTGCTCTAGAAGCAGTGACAAAGGCAAGTGTACCGAACTCTAAAGCCTTGCATCCCCGTTGGATACAATGGGCAACTTCTTTGACGTCTCCGGATGTCACATTCATATTCGATGCTTCCCTACAGACTCAGGAGTTTTTACAGTATGAATTCGTTCATCCTCCTCCTCTATCTATTCTGCCGCTTGAGATTACGATTGTGTGATCTACACCGATGGTTCGGCACAACCGGCCACGGTGTTCAAGCATGCTTATTCAGCCGCATGTGCTATTGTTGCAGGTACCTTTGTGAACGGAGAGTTCAAGTCCACTGTAGTGCATACTCAAACACTCGGGGACAGTACCGCGCAATTGGCCGAGCTGCGCGCATTGGTGCTTGCGCTTGAATTCGTAAATCCGGATGTGACCACACTTATTGTATGCGATTCTTATTACTGTGTTCAATCATATAATGACAATCTATTCTTTTGGTCACAAAATGACTATAGAGACGCTAAAGGTAGCACAATCAAGCATAAGATGCTTTGGGTTCGAGTGGCAGAATTGAGACAACGTTTGCCACTCACACAAGTGGTTCACACCCTAGGCCATCAGCGGGTGGGCGCACACGCTGTTGGTAACGGTCTGGCAGATGAAGCAGCCAGATCAGCAGTAGTCACGTGTTCAGTAGCAGCAGTTACCAGATCCATGTCAAGAATTGACACCAATATTTTAGCAGCCATTGCTGCGACAAAGGAAGGTGCTAATTACCCTAGGGGTTTTCCTTCCAAATATTCTTATCAGTTAGGTCCCGAACAGGTTCCTTATGTAACAATACCAAACGTTGGTGATCGGTTGATACCCAACGCAGATCGCAGACTTTCCTTGATAACGGCAGCACACGAAGGCATGGCTTCGGCTCAGGCTGGAGTGTCTGCGACCGTTTCCATCTTGCAGCAGCGGTACTGGTGGCGTGGTTTATATAAAGACACCCGTACTTATGTGCTTTCTTGTGACGTGTGTCAACAGATTAAGCCTTCTACGGTTACACGACCATCACAGACCCCGCTCTACATTTCTAACAGACCCTTTGGGTGTGTTTACTTGGATCACTGCGGTCCATTTTCCTCAGACACTGCCTATAAATATATCTTAGTGGCAGTGGACTCGTGCACACGTTTCATCTGGGTCTGGCCACAACGGAGTGCTGACGCTCGAAATGTCATCAGGGATTTGCGTGTCTTTGTGGGAATCTTCGCATGCGGTACCTTCCATTCTGACCAAGGTCCAGCGTTTGCCTCTAAGGCGTACAAGGACGCAATGGGTTCACTGGGGGTACGGGTGAAGTTTTCGTCTCCATACAGACCTGAGGGTAATTCAATTGTGGAGCGAATGAACCGTGATTTAAAGCAATCCTTGACAGCTAGGGTCTTAGGTACTGGCAGGAACTGGCTGGCCCACTTGTATACCGTACAACGTGCACTTAATAATCTCCCTAGAAGATCTCTGGGTGGGCAGACCCCATAC
Source organism: Calotriton arnoldi (assembly GCA_963921515.1). NCBI lineage: Eukaryota > Metazoa > Chordata > Amphibia > Caudata > Salamandridae > Calotriton > Calotriton arnoldi. The sequence goes on from CAWUFW010009831.1 coordinate 628,713, forward strand.
GAAATGCTCTTTGGCATAAGAATGTTTGTGCCTGACCTTGATGGTCTAGACATGGCGGCGCAATCCGCCAAGTTTGATGTAGATAACCATTCTACTATGTTACAGGACTTACAAGAAGCCCGGGACGAGCTTGCAAGCGCACATTTACCTTCAACCACAGATACTGCCCTGCAGATTCCGGTTGCCGGCTGGCTTCCGAAGATTGGAGACCTGGTTCGAGAGAAGGTGGAGAACAAGAAAGAATTCGGCCCCTCTTATCGTGCACCGGTTCCAGTCCTGGGTTTGAAGGGAACACGTACAGTCATCTTACCACTGCTTCCTGGTCGTAAGGAGAACAGATACATCTCAGTGGAAAATGTCAAGCTACAACAACTGGCCGATTCTAAATAGTGTTACACCAGCGGTCTCTTGTCCTGCAATTTACCGGACTTGTGTTCGAGGCCCTCCTGCCCGAACAGTCACAGATGTTACCATTGAGATGATTGATTTGCCTGAAAGTATACTCGAACCTCCAGTTTCCCCCTGCATTGACGAGAACGAGTATATCTATCCCGCAACAGAATCGGTGGCTCACTTACCAACAACGCCACTGAGCCCGACACGTTATTCCTTTGACTCGGATTCCACCACGTCGATTGTCCCGTCCAAGTTCAGTATTTTTGTATCCTGGTTTAGAGACAATTTTTTGATTCCCCCTTGGACATACATTTGGTTGGTACTTTTCTTGATCTTTTTGTTCATGTCAATTGGCTTTGTCACAGTGTTTTTTCTACTGATCAATGGTCACTATTTGCCTGAACGCTCTGCTGTGAACAGTGTTGCTGGAACTTTGGCTCCACATTCCTCATCTCACATCATGAAGCGTGACCACACATTGGTGAACATTTCAGCTTTTCCAGTTGCTGATGGCATCGTATGGGATGCGGTAAATTTTCAAATTCATGGACCAACAGAAGTTATTAATGTACCGAATGTCCTTCGAGTTTCCATGGGTGATGTAGTAAAAAGTAATATTCATTCTGATGATTGGGATGTGCATGCAGTTGAAGCATTGTTTGCTGATTTGAAATATTATGCTTCATTTAATGCTGAGGATTTGTATATGAATTCTGCGAATTATGCCGATTTATACTGTTACCAGCATTTGGGCAACCATTTTGTCCATAAACCGAGTGCACTACGTAGTCCTGTGACTTACACTCAATGGGAACATTGCCCAAACCCTTTATCGGGTAGCTCCCGGACTCTTCGAAATAAATTTACTTATTTCACTGATTTTAATAGATCGAACCCTGGGTCCTATTATTTTAAATTACCTGCCCCTTTCACACAGAAATTCATGTTGACCCACACTAAATTGCTTTATTCGAGTTCCTTTTTAAAGGCCTTGGTTGTGGGTGGTTATGAATACTGGACGGAAACTGTGGATTTGAAGTCAATCTGGGGCTCCAAGCCTTGGCAGGTGCAAGGCACCGAGGCCTTGCACCGTGCCTGCCTAATCCCAGCCCAAATGGTGTTTTTGAATGCTTACGATCTATCAGACTACGTGTTGGGGTCTGGCTACTACAAAACAAATGAATGCACCATCAATTCCATCACTGTCTTCCACTCTAAACCACAGCTCGCACTTCAATATGTCCCTTTCGACTTTACAGGTTTTGTTTCAGAACAATTAGTTTAATATGTCTACGCTTGTTCAGTCACCTTGGTTGTCTTGGCCCATATCATCTAACGAGTGCCAGCTGCGTTTTCATGACACAGTTTCTGGCTATACTCAGGACAAGCCCGATCCTAGGTTTTCTAACTCCAGTACTGTCACCACCTATTCTGTTGGTAAACTATGTAAACAATGGTTGCAACATTCTTCCCTAGACTCTGTTAAACAACATTTGTCCCTCCTTTCAGGCAACATTGATCTGTCCGACTTTATATTGGGACCTCGTGGTCCACGACCAAAGAGGTTCATTTATGAGGCTTATAATGAACTCTGGAAGCTATCGCAAATAGAGGCTGCTTCCCGTTACGGGAAATAGACCAAGCAAATTTGGAAAAGGTGCTTGCTGTTGTTGACAATAGTATTAATACCCTGTCTTCCCGCATTTATACGTTGGAGAATATTGTGTCCTCTGTTGTTGATATTGTACAAGATGATGTTTCTGTGTTGTAGCATGGTCAAAATCAATTACGTTCAGTTATGCAATTTGCGTGGACTTTGCAAACACTTAAGTTGGGTAAGGTTCCTTGGCACTTTTTGAACACCACTGCCTTATTTCTGCCCTTTAATTTAGCTGACAAACAGCAGTTCATGTCCATGAAAGATGCAGTTTACACTCTGTTACATATCGAAAAAGTGGAACCCTTACCATTCTCTGTAGCGGAAATAGATTCCGCTGTGTGGCTAGTTCATGGGGTTATTGCATTGCCTTTTTCCTTGTTTGAATTTAGTTCATGCATGAAACATTATCCTGTGGGCCGTTTCCAGCCTTTGGGTAGTGCCTTCCTTCATGAACTCTGGTCCCTCCCTTTTATGTATAAATGCCTTAGGGATGACAAGGAAGTTTTTCTCACGGGGAGTCATGCGATTCTACAGTTGGTCATTCCCTTGTTTGTAAACATATTAAATTGCACGGAGCTTGTAACGTTTCCGCTCCGAATTTGGCTTGTGTGTTGAAGGGCATTCCTGCTCCTACTATTTCTCCTACTTTTACTTTGCTTACAAATGGTAGCTATTTGCTTTTAAATAACGACTATTGCTGTGGTATGCAGGCCGGCATCCCTTATATTGTTACTGTATCGCACAGGGTTGTCTGCTGCAAGAATGTGCTTTTTCCTCCCCCTCACGACATCGTAGATAATTCTATTTGGCCTTCCATTCCTACTATGGAGGCGGATTTCAATAAACTGAGCAGAATAAAGGCGCTATTATTGAACGAGGAGGTTATGCTCACTTCCGCCCGGGAGACATTTGTTCTCCAGGTGGCAAGTACCCACAGTGAAATACAGGCCCTTTGAACACTAACCTCCCACAACATTTCGGTGAATTAATTCACCGTATTTTTAACGCATCTAACACTGAAGGTCTAGTGCATTTTTTAAAGTGGTGGGGTCCGGCCTAGTGTCCTCTTTCCAAACTACTTTTGGGGTGATACCGGCGTTTATTCATTCTATTTTTTCCAGTGTCTTTGGTGGCTTTCCATTAATCCTTGCTTTGGCGGCTGGTGTACTGCTGTTGATTTGCTTCCTTCGCAATGGCTGCTCCCCCATGGGCCCTTCTCGACCCCGGACGCCTACTGCTGCTCCGTGAGCGCATTTTATCCGGTTTCGGGGTTCTGCCGTTGGCGACACTGAGTGTGTCCTATACCCTTTCTTTTCGCTTTGCGTGTTTCACTTGCGTGCAACCTGTGATGTCTTGCATTCGCTGCCCTTTCACCTGGGCCATGGATTATTGCCTCTCCAATACGTCGTTGTCTGTTCCGGATTTCGTTCGGTTGATGGGTCCCTTAGAGGCCCATGAACGGGACTGTTCCGTTGCAGGCTGCATGACGCCGTGCGGCTGCACTGGGGATTTTGGCACAATGGGATATCTGGGCGGCTGCTCAGAATCTCCTACAACAAAGCTATATTGAATATCACGCAAGCTGTCCCGCATTGCTTTTGGATGCTCCGTCTTCTGAGGAGCATTCCTGCAGCTTTGACCTGTTGGACTGGATGGCGTCTATGTTTTTTGACGATTCCAATGATGTCCTCTTGGACGGTATAGCATATTTCTGCACTTCCACGTTTTTGGATTGATTTGCCGTTCACTGTCCGTGGACTGCCTCGCTGACTGTCTTTTTGCTACCTTGCCGCCTTCCACTCTTTCCACTGTGGACGCCTCTGTTCTGCTCAGGTTTTTTGAACTCTGTCTTCGTCCTTAGTCTTGGCCGATGGACTGTCCAGGGGAGGGTGTCTTGTGGTTTGTGGCCTGCCTGGATACATTGGCATAGGCCTGGCTGCCATGATGACTTTTGCGCACGTTCCTCTTAGCCGTTGTTCTGTCGCCCTCTGCTCCTGCCAAGTTATTTTACAACTGTCTGCATTTTCTGTTTTTCACCTTTTCTCCTGATCCTTTGGGCTCAGTCTGAACAACAGATACAAGGTCGAACAACACGTCCCTGGTTCTTGCTGATATGGCCAGTCCCTCGCACCTAGACATAACACTATGTACAGCTGCAATGGGGAAATTGGTGGGCTTTTATTATTGCGTTTTCCCTCTTGAGAGGGACTTGAAGAAATCCTTTCCAGAGAGAAGAGCTGTGATTGTCTGCTGATGTAGTGCTTGCATCTAGAGACTGAGGTATGGGGGTTCGCTTGTCAAAGCCCAGAGGTCTTCTATTGTTATAATAAACAAACTATTAGCACGGGGAGGGTGGTAAGGCCATACAGCCCTCTATCCACTGTTTGGTGAAATGCTTTCCCCGTTAGTATTCTATGGAGTTGTAACTATGCTGATTATATTATTCTTATGCATTATGCTGATAGTACTGTCACGTGTACTGTATCTTAGAGCACGTATGTTGAAATAAACATTTTAACCTATACTGTGTCTCTCCTTACGCCGGTTGTGGACAGGTATGAGTGAGTGACGAAAGGGTGTTCTTACTACTGCGAGTCCTGAGAGAGAGAGAGATACCGTGTTCTGGGTTGTTCAAATCATTGGTACATTGTTGCTAATGGGACGCTAAGGCTAGTTGGGTTGGGGTTTTAGGTGTTAAGGTTTATGTTTGGCTCACCACTATATTCCGAGGTCCTATTATCCTTTGCATAGCTCTGTTTGTGTGCAGAATCCCTACGACAATGTATGCCACTTTAACGTTGCCAGTTGCTAGTTAGACTATTTCAGAGTTTGGCTGTGGTGGTGGAGAAGTGTGGCTCAATGGTTAGAGCGGCAGACCCTGATGCAGAGATCTGGCCTGGGACCAGGGTTCAATTCCCGCCTTGGCGGGTCTTGGGCTCAATTTCCTCGGACCTGATAATTCTCGCCTCGGTGCCTATTCTAATCATGGGTCCCACTTTGCAACTCTGGGCAATAGCTTGCTTAATCTCCACAACGGCCCCAACAGCGCTGGGATGCCTGGCTTCACCTTGGGGGTGCCCAGGAGTGGACATTTCACAGGGAAAAAAGCCAGGAAGGGTTCCACAGCGGTATGCGTACTGCGCCAGGACACCCCTTTGGGGGTATAAGTGCGCTTTACAAGTACAAATTTCATTTAATTTCACTTTGGTTCTACTTGACTCTGAGGCTTGGGGGTGCACTGATGGTTGTTTGTGATGATCTACTGTTATCCTAATGATTCTATGTTCAGGTTTGCTAAATTGTACACGTCATGTTAGGATGCACTACCAGCACAGAGTGGGATTCTATCCACAGGATTGCAGGCAGGCTGGCCAGGGTCATCATGTATGTGTGATCTTACTTTATGTGTGCCCAGCAGTGTAGGTGTATAGTCATCTTGTGATGGTCAGTCATCCTAGTCACATGGGTTACTTTCAATGTGTGCACTTGGGTGGTCAGGAAGTGTGCAGTGTGGAGGGGTGACTTTGTCGTGAGTGTTGATGTGTGTGTGCACCTGCAATGTCAACTACACACATGTGTCACCCAGGAGTAGGGTGCCTGTTTGTGTAATTGTTCAGCCCTGTGATTGTGTGCACATGTGTGTGTTGTATGTTGTGCACTGTGCAGTGTGTTGGTGTGTCCTTGCAGTTCTGGCTGACTCCTACTTGTTGTTTTTGGCAATTGTGAGTATGCAGAGTATGTGACTGGCAAGTCAGTGTTGTGTTTTGTTGATCATCCATGTGTCTTGATGCTGTTTGTACTCACTGTGCATCCCTGCTCAGCCACACTGACATTGTGGGTGTGTTTTCTCATGCATTCTTCTCACATGGGGCTTTATTGCCTCCAGTATGGCATGTGGTGTGTGGTGTCATACCATCCCCTATCTGTGCTTCAGATGCCTACCCATTGTGAGTCTGCACTCCATCTATTTGTGTATGGTACACTCCTGCCATGTTCACTACTGACGTACACACCACTTCACTTTCATGTCAGCTGTCCCCTTGGTTTGCCGGTGTGTGTGTCTCCCCATCACTTAATTTGTCACACTGTGCTTTGTGGTGCAGATCTTTGCACAGGACCAATGTGCCACTCAGGACATTTTCCCTATTGGTTATATGTGATTTTCTTGTACTGTTTAGCAGTCATGGTTGCTCATAAGCAGTTCAACTGTTTGTGCTGCACAGTCCTCTGGTCAAGTTGTTTCCACTTTGGTGTCCCAGAATTGTGCATCTGTGGGTGTTGTGTTAGGTGTATGTGTGTTTGCTGAGGTACTGCTTCACTTCCTGAGTGTGATGTTGTCAGTGTGCTGTTTTGATTGTTGTTGTGGGTGTTCATGGTGTGTCACTCATGTCTGTGTGGGACTGGTATGTTTGGTGTGCACACACTGCTTGGTGTGCATGCAGTGCTGTGGGTGTATGTTGCCTTGTCCTTGCCTGGTGTGCATCCCCTGATGTCTTGCTGTGTTTGCAATGTAATTTCTTGGCATGTGCTTCTGTTGTGTGTTTGATGTGGCTGTGTGCAGTGTTTGGGCTGTGTTGTCTCTTGCAGATGACCGATGTTCTGTGTGTGGTGTTCTATTTGCATGTCAGTGTGTGTGTTTTGTTGGTGTGGTGTGTTTCATTCAGATGTGTGTTGCCAGTGTGGTGTGCCTTACTTGTGTGTCTGTCACATGAACTTAGGTCTATTCTAGTTCCTGTGCTTGTGTTAGGTGCGTCCTTGTTGTTTTCTCCTCTCATATCTGAGCTGTCTCTTGTCAGTCTTGTGCATGTGCAGCCATGTGGTACACTGTGACATCATGTTGACTTGATGGGTGGTGTGGTATGTCTGTCTGTGTGTCATTGTAGGCCCATTTCTCCCAGTTTGTGTCCATGATTGTTTTGTGATGGTGCACTTCTTGTCTGTGTTGTGGTATGTTGTCTGTGCATTGTTCCTGACTGATGGGGTTGTGCACTCCTGTTCTGTCTGTGCTCCCATTGCCTTTCCACAGTTTGGCTGCACAGTTCATGTCTGGTCTTGTTGTGCTTCTGTGTGTGTTTTAGTTGAGTTATGTGTTTGGCTGTTGTTTTTGTGCAGACATTGGTTCTGGCATCCCTGTGTGTGTGTGATGTTTGTGGGTGCCCCCAGGGAGTGTGATTGTTTGTCTGTGTATTGACTGGACTTTATTGACACCCTTCTGTGTGTCTGGCACTGGTGTTGTGTGCTGCAGGTGTGATGGGGGTATGTGTGAGGATTCCTACTTGTGTTTGACAGTCATGGAGTGTGTCAATGGGCCCTGTGTGTTGTGCTGCTGACATGCTCCTGTCAAGTAGTTGGATACATATGTGTGGCTGTTCACTGTTTGACTTCAGGGCCTTCCTTTCATCCCTGTGCCTATCCATGGGTTGCCTTGCTGTCTCCTTGAGTTGTTGCACTGAGGTGACTGTGGTTTGACTTCACTCACTGTGCCAGCCATGTGTGATTTGATGGGCTGAGGGTGTTCTTATATATTCCTTGTCTTGCATGTGATGTACACATGCTTGGTAGTTGGCTCCTTGGCCTTCCAATTGTGGGCACCTCACTTTAGCTTTCCTATATGTTGTACTCCATTGCTGCTGGCATGTGGTCTGTGTATGTGGCTGTGTGTCAGTGTGGGGTATGTCTGTGTGACTTGGCAGGCTGTGTGTCCAGTGGAGTGATTGTTCATTATCTGTGTGTGTGTGCATTTTCTGCTTGGACTCAGTTTTCTTGCCATGTGTGTGGTGTTGTTGTGGTGTGTGGGTTGCCCTGGCCCTGTGCTTCTGTGCTGTGTGTTCCTCTGCAGCCACTCCTGCTGTGGCTGTCTCCCTAGTTGTTTGGTGTGTGGTGCAGGGTGTGGGTTCACCTGGCTTGTTGTTGTGCATGGGGGAGCACAGGAGGGGCACATGGCATGTCCATTCATGGGGGGGCCTGGTGTGTGGGGGTGGAGGTGTGGCCCTGTGGTCTTTGTGCACTACCCATGCCTGGCGCTGGCCCTGCCTTCTGCATTGTGCGCATGTGTTCCCGCGTTTTCAACGCTGCGGTGACGTGACCAGGACATTACTTCATGATCGCGGTGGATGGGTGACCTGGATGCGGAGGGGTGATTTGGTGACAGGTAGGACATGTGTGGGTACACTTGTGGATGTGTTCCTGTCCCCACCAGGGTGTCTGGTGTGGACAGGAACCCTAGTTCAGCCCATGCGTTGTGTGTTGTGGTTGTGTGCGGAGTTGTGTTGCGTACCTTCGGCGTCGTCCACGACAGGCCATGAGTTGCTGGTGATGTATCAGGTACAACGCAGGGAAGACGTGCAAAGCTGGGTCCATTGCGCTCCGGACCGGGCGGTTGGGACCGGGGATCAGGTTTAGCGCTCCGCTGTGATGCTTCCGCCGTCTCAGGTTGGGCGGTTTCTCCGCTGTTGTGCGACTGGCTGTTTGGGGCATCCTGATTTGTACGGCGGTCGGGACGTCATTCCGCACGGCGGTGAGTCTCCATTGGCTCCCACCGCCGCGGTGGCGGGCTCACTTTGATGGCGGTTAGCGTCGCACCGCGCCGGATGGGAAATGGGCTACGTTTGGCCATCCTAATATGGCGGGCGTGAGATCCGCTGCTGGCGTGCGGAAAAAAGCATTTTCCGCCAGCACCGGGGTGGTGCCTCCGACCGCCATCGTAATAGGCCCCTAAATGTATTGCATAATTGCACCACAATTTATTTATAATGCATTTGCAATAAAAGGCAATAGACCTGTTAGGCCTCATCATTAGATTCATTCGTTTTCATCTGTACATGAATAGAAAAACATAATTTCATGAGAAATCTTGTTATTAAAATCTATTAACCCCTTGACCGCGATCGGAATTCCGCTCGTGTGCTGGACATTCCGATCGCGGGTGGGGTCGTGACGAGCTCAGCTCGTCATGCGCACAGCGCTACCGCGCAGCATGACGAGCTGAGCTCGTCATGAGTACGGAAGGGGTTAATAAGCATTACCACTATTTACCAATGTATTTCCTTCTTTTCAAAATCTTTCAAGCATACTTTTACGGTGCTGTTACTTCACTTGTCTCTATTGCTATATCACTTTGTTCATCTTGTGCAATGGGCACATTAAGGTTTTTGTGTGTAAATCGGTAAAAGTGTCATGTAAAGAAATTTTGAAATATTAGTGCTCTCACCCGCTTCCCTTCACTCCTGCATGTTCTTTTTCATTTCTGCTTTCTTCCTTTGTCACTGTTTTCCCATCTTTCTTTTCATCTATCTTTTCTCTTTTTGCGTTTTTCTCTCTCTGCTTTGTGTGAAAGTCTGATGAAGAAAAATAGGTAATGGTCCCGAAAAATAAGTGCTGGTGGGTACCCCCTCATTTCCATTTGGCCTCAAAAAAAATTGAAGTGGTAGACTCCTTCTCATATCTGGGCATTCTATTCGACAAGAACCACTCCTGGAAACTTTTGGTGGCGGCAAATGCACTAGGCATGGAAAGGAGCCTTCAAGCTATTAAGGGCTTTGCCTGGAGGTTAGGAGCTAGTCCTCTGGACATGATTAAAAATATCTATCATGCAAAAACAAAGGCAGCGGTAACGTACGGGGCGGGAGTCTGGGGGATGACAAATTTGGATCATCTCCAGAGAATGGAAGACACCTTTTTTAAAAATAGGGTATCATTACCTCATTCATGTTCAAATTATATCTTACATCTTGAATTAGGGTTACCCTACCTCCTTGATTCCATAAGCCTGGCCCCAATTTTGCTGTGGCTATCTATTTGGCGAAGGTCCACTGTTAATTTAACGCAACGTATAATAGGCAGTTGTCTGAAGCTGGACCACTACAACAAGATCAGGTGGCTAAGATATGTAGAGGCAGAATTGACCGCAATCGTGGAGGGAAATCTATTGTGTAGGAGGGTCTCGAAGCGGCAAATCATTGAGTTGTATCTCCAGAGGGCCAACTTTCTCAGGAGGGAAAAGAATCAGCAACAAAAGGCATCCCACGCATATGACCTCATTCCTCCAAGACCAGGGGAAGGTTTCCCGTACCTCTCTTGCATTAGCATTGTACAGCATAGTTTCATTCTATTGCGTTTTCGCTTGAACTTTATTCCTCTAATGCTAGTTTTTCCAGAGAGGAAGTTTAAACACTCAGATTTGCTCCCCTGCCCCTGCGATAACCACTCGCCCCAAACAGATTTACATGTAGTATTATTCTGCAAGTCCTATCATACTGAAAGGAAAGCTTTCATCCTTCCACTACTAAGGCACTATAATTTCACTCAATGCAGGGTGGCACTGAATGTTTTAAAGACACTCTCTGACCCCTTTGTCTGCTTTTCTGTAGCAAGCTTTCTGTGGGCCTGTGTGAGAAAGAGGAAGACACGGGGTTTGCTGTCTTAACTTGTTGTAATAATGGGAACAATTGATTTATTCAAGTGATGTGGGCCCAAGACCCCAAAATGTTTTTCTAGACTCTGAATGTCTTTTCATATGATTTTAAACTATTATCTTTTTTGCTCAAGGCCTTTTGATCTGATGAAATTGTTTAAAAACCCTATAGAGTTCTTAATTATTTTTAACTGTTTGTACATGGTTTTATAACATTGTTTTATGGTTTATCTGTTGAAATAATGCTTTTATGATCTGTTTCAAAAAAAGATCGAATAAAGATTATGAATGAATGAATTGCTAGTGGGCCCCACCTGCAACAGCGAGTTCAAATTAAGCACTGGGAAAGCATATGTAATGGACCTTTCTGTCACGCACCAACTTGCCAACTAGGTTTAGGCTACACCAACACTGGTACATACATTAATTTTCTACCAGCACTCTCTGGGTTAGCACATATAAGCCTATCTATACAGCAACAGTCGGTTTTGGTGAAATGGAGAAGCATGTGAAAAGCCAAACTTTGCCATACAATAGAGATGGCAGTAATTGCAGGCACTTGAAAGAGTAGGAGCAGTATCTGAAATTAAAGACGGGAGCAATTCAATGAACTCACTATGGCTGCACTTGCAGGTATATTAGAAGCGGTACACAAAGGAATCAGAGATGACTGCAGTCTCACTTAGAAAAGGTGGCTGCACTCATAGGCACTGGAGATCCCTTCATTCTCAATCACAAGTGAAAGAAACACATCTAGATGCTGCAAATGGCCAGCCGTTCCCTGGTGGTGTTGTGGCAGTGTAAAGGCATCAATATGCTTGGTGGGAATGCCTCGGTCCCGCCAAGCACATTAGGAGTTTCCTCTCTGCCAGTGTTTTCATGGTAGTTCCTCCTCAATATAAACCCTGGCGTAGAGGAAACAAAGGGGGCCCTACATGTCCCCCTAGTGCCTCATGCCCTGTGTGCATGCACACCAGTTCCTGCACAGCATTGACTTTTCAGTCCATGCCATGCAGGAACTGTTTTTGGCATTCCCACTGCAGCATCCATTTTTCGAGGCATTGCCGTGGGAACGCCAAAAAAGGCCCACTAGACAGGAGGAAACTCTTAATCTGGCTGGTGGCCCAACCACAGCTTTGACAGTGTGGCAGCAGTGCGGACCCGGTGCCGCACTACAAAAGTCATAATTAGGTCCTTTGATGTCAGTCCCAAAGACTAAAGACGCTTGCACATAAAGACACTGCCAGACACTACCAGATCATGGACCAATCTGCACTTATAGGCAGAGGAATGCACTCTCAAGCATTAGAGATGACCTAATCACAAGCCTTGCTAATGTTTTGTCCCTTTTACACAATAACATAGATAATTTCTCAAAATAACAACATTGTAGATGCATAGAATATGCCATTAACTAAGAGAGCAATAACTTTTCTTATGTTTACACATCACACGCAAACTGCCAACATCGAAATAGTACATAGAAGTAAACTGAACACTAAGAGCCCCTGGCTCGACTGTTGTATCAGAAAAAGGCTAATAAAGACTATACTCTGGAAGGAGAAAGAAGGTCTGGATGATGAGTTTCAAAATTATATATACAATTACCTTACCTTTGTGAACAACATAGACAATACAAGCAGACTGGCAAAAATGAGGGCGAACACCTGAGTGAAGCGGTGGCCTAGGGAGCTCATACTGATGAAGTCCAACCCCTGCAATGTGAGCTCCACTACTTCGAAGATCACCTGCACCATATAAATATTAACACCCAAGTTCTGCAGGTCCATAGCAAGGGTGAAGAAGGCAAAGCTGCTGGAGGAACATGTAGGATGGAAGTGAAAGGAGCCCCTCAAGATGCTCTGGATCAAAACACACATTCTTTCAAATGATGCACAAAAACGGCAACAGACTGATTCTGAACAGGACTGCACTTGGTGGTGGACCAAGGCCACGAACATGCAAAAGGCAGAATGAATTATGTAGGGCCTGATTCAACTGGATTCAGTTCAGTGCTTGTGAGCTGTTAAAAAAGTATGCCACGCACTTTTAATTTACTCCAACTTCACATTAAGTTTGTCCTGAGACCTGAACTTTCCCAGTCTGCCTCGCCCCCAGCTCACCCATCAGCCCGCCCTCAACCGGTATTTTCCAATAGGAATGACATGCTCCTTGGTGAAAGGCGGATGTGCACTACTGACATCACTAATGTGATGCAGTCATCATGCCTGGACCTGGGTGGGTCATCATTCAAAGACATACCAGACAGACATCCAAACCGAAGGAGATCAGGAAAAGTACATTTATTTTTTTATAATTACTGGTCACACCACCCAAGAGAGAAAATTCCAATGCACTCAACCCTGTTAAATAAGTGCCAGTGCTAAGCACTGGAAACCACCGGCACAAATTAAGCACTGGCTATATCCTTTGTTGCTATGGCACCAAGCAGACAGGCTTAACTTAAAGCAGGGTCTAAAGTATTCAGAGAGTTGCAAAAGAGCAATAAAGTTAAAACTAATGTACAAAAATACAAAAGCATTTTTTTAAACTAGAGTACTTGCTATTAAGCAAAAGAGACAAAAATCAAAAGAAAATCAATCAATCAATCAATCAATCACAGAATTTGTAGAGCGCACTACTTACCCGCGAGGGTCTCAAGGCGCTGGGGAGAGGGGGGGTTGCTGCTACTGGTCGAACAGCCAGGTCTTGAGTAGTCTCCTGAAGGTCAGCAGGTCTTGGGTCTGTCGTAGGCTTAGTGGAAGGGTGTTGCAGGTCTTGGCGACGAGGTGTGAGAAGGATCTGCCGCCGGTGGTTGTTCTTCGAATGCGAGGGACGGTGGCGAGGGAGAGGTCGGCGGAGCGGAGCTGGCGGTTGGGGACGTAGAAGAGGAGTCGTCTGTTGAGGTAGGCTGGGCCAGTCTTGTGGAGTGCCTTGTGTGCGTGGATGAGGAGTTTGAAGGAGATTCTCCTGTCGACGGGGAGCCAGTGCAGGTTCCTCAGGTGGGGGGTGATGTGGCTGTGGCGTGGTATGTCGAGGATCAGGCGTGCGGAGGCGTTTTGTATGCGTTGCAGTCACTTGATGAGCTTGGCCGGGGCTCCCGCGTAGAGGGCGTTCCCATAGTCAAGTCTGCTACTGACGAGGGCCTGGATGACTGTTCTTCTTGTGTCTGTCGGGATCCACCTGTAGATCTTGCGAAGCATGTGGAGGGTGTTGAAGCAGGAGGAGACTGCGTTGACTTGCTTGGCCATGGAGAGCGTTGAGTCGAGGATGACTCCCAGGTTGCGTGTGTGGTCGGTGGGTGTCGGGGCTGCTCCCAGTGTTGTAGGCCACCAGGAGTCGTCCCAGGCTGAGGGGTTGGAGCCGAGTATGAGGACCTCTGTCTTGTCCGTGTTCAGCTTTAGTCGGCTGATCTTCATCCAATCGGCGACGGCCTTCATTCCTTCATGGAGGTTGGATTTGGCGGCGAGGGGGTCCTTGGTGAGGGAGAGGATCAGTTGAGTGTCGTCGGCGTAGGAGATTATGTTGAGGTCGTGCTGTCTGGCGATGCGTGCGAGCGGGGCCATGTAGATGTTGAACAGTGTTGGGCTGAGGGATGATCCCTGGGGTACGCCGCAGATGATCTCGGAGGCTTCGGATCGGAATGGTGGGAGGCGGACTCTCTGGGTTCTGCCGGTGAGGAAGGAGGTGGCCCATTCCAGGGCCTTGTCTCGGATCCCTGCGTCGTGGAGGCGTGCGCGTAGAGTGCGGTGGCAGACAGTGTCGAAGGCGGCGGAGAGGTCCAGCAGGATGAGGGCTGCGGTCTCACCGTTGTCCAGCAGGGTCCTGATGTCGTCGGTGGCGGCGATGAGGGCAGTCTCCGTGCTGTGGTTGCTGCGGAACCCTGATTGGGATGGGTCCAGGATGCTGTTTTCTTCGAGGTATCGGGTTAGCTGTTTGTTGGACGATCTTCTCGATGACCTTGGCTGGGAACGGAAGCAGGGAGATGGGCCGGAAGTTCTTGAGGTCTCTCGGGTCCGCCTTGGGTTTTTGAGTAGGGCGTTGATCTCTGCGTGTTTCCAGCTCTCTCGGAAGGTCGCGGTCTCGAAGGAGATATTGATAACGTTGCACAGGTGGGGTGCGATGGAGCTGCTGGCTTTGTTGAAGATGTGGTGCGGAAAAGGGTCTGACGGGGAGCCGGAGTGTATTGTGCTCATGGTCTTGATGGTGTCATCGATGTTCACGCTGGCCCAGGCTGGCAAGGGGTCGTGGTCGATTGTGTGCGGCGGGTCTGGTGCATCGATCTTAGTTGGGGCTGTCTGGGTGTTGAAGCTGTCGTGGATGTCGGCGATCTTGCGGTGGAAGAAGGTGGCGAGGGAATCGCACAGGGCTTGCGATGGCGGGATGTCGTTGGTGTTGGAGCTGGGGTTGGAGAGTTCCTTCACGATGTTGAAGAGCTCCTTGCTGTTGTGTGCGCTGTTGTCGAGGCGGTCTTTGAAGGAGATTCTCTTGGCGGACCTGATGAGGTGGTGGTGGTTGCGGATGGCGTCTTTGTGGGCTGCGTGGCTGTCCGGTGTCTTATCACTGTGCCATTTCTTCTCTAGTTTACGGCAGGTACGCTTGGATGCTAGGAGTTCCGGGGTGAACCAGCTGGCTCTTTTGGTGGTGTCACTGTGGGTGAATTTTTTCAGCGGGGCGAGGGTGTTGGCACAGTCGTCTATCCATCATCTGAGGTTGCAGGCAGCGTCGTCGGTGTTGGATGGGTCGGAGGGAGGGCTGAGAGCGAGGTTTGCCCGTAGTTGGTTTTCGGTGACTTTGCTCCAGCAGCGGCGTGGGATCTGTTGGGTGCGGTGGTGTGTGGTGGGTTTCTGGAAGGTGAAGTGGATGCAGCGGTGGTCGGTCCAGAGGAGTTCGGTGGTGTGGCTGACGGAGACGTGGGAGCTTGAGGAGAAGACGGGGTCGAGCGTGTGGCCGGCGGAATGGGTCGGTGTTGTGACGAGCTGTCTCAGTCCGAGGTTGGCGAGGTTGTCGATCAGGGTGGTGGAGTTGCTGTCGTTGTTGTTCTCCAGGTGAAAGTTCAGATCTCCGAGGAGGATGTAGTCGGTAGAGGTCAGGGCGTGCGTGCTGATGAAGTCGGCGATGGAGTCGCTGAACTGGGGACGGGGACCAGGGGGGTCTGTAGACAAGGGTGCCTCTAAGGGTGGTGTTGGGGTCCGTGTGGATCTGGAAGTGCATGTGTTCGGCGGTGCAGAGAAAGTCGTCGGAGCTGGTCGAGACCCTGATGGAGTTCTTGTGGACGATGGCGATTCCTCCTCCTACTCCGTTGATGCGGTCTCTGCGGGTGATCTTATAGCCGTCTGGGATGGCTATGGCGATGTCGGGTGCGGAGGAGTCGTTCATCCAGGTCTCTGTCAGGAAGGCGACGTCTGGTGCTGATGTGTCGAGCAGGTCCCAGAGCTTGACGGCGTGTTTGCGTGCAGATCGGGTGTTCAGTAGGATGCATCGGAGGTGGTTGCGGTCCTTCTTGGCGGGCGCTTTGGTGGCTCTGAGGCTGGTGTAGCTGCAGTTCTGGCAGGTGAAGGGACCATGGGTGCGTTTCGGGGTGGTCTTTGAAGCAGTTGTGTGTCCGTCCGGGGTTGAGAGCATGGAGTGTGGTGGTATCGTATCGGCGTCGGTCCTCGAGGCTGGAGCGGGGGGCGCAAGGTCCAGGGGTTCTGGCACTGGGCGCGGTCCAGGCGCGGACGGGCGCAGACGGGCTTGCATATGTATATGCAGTTATATTAATTTTGAACGTTTTATATAAATATAACACCAATTAGATCAAGACATAAGTGTCATTTGAGGCCGTCAGTGAGGGATTCCTAATCAGATACTTCAAATGGTTTGCCCAAGTGAAAGTATGAAAGTCAAATATATATATTTTTTTTTAAATGAAAATACCAACGCATAAAAAGCCAGTAATTTTTTCTGAGTTGCAGGTAGCTTTGAACTGGACAAATCTGAAAATCAGTCTGATGCCATGTGTAGGAAAGTAGGATCTGCTTTCATGGTTACCCCCACTTTCTGCTGGTGTTCTACTGTTTTTCTGACTAGTCTGACTGGGATCCTGCTAATCAGGACCCCGTTCTCTGTGCTTCCTCCATAAATTGGTTATGGTAAGTACCTTGGTACATTCCTATTTGGTTACTGGGGCACCCTGGTAAGTTCCTAGTATATGGTACTAAGGTACCTAGGGCATGGGTACCCCAGGGGTCCCTTATGGTTTGCAGCAGGTATTCTGCCACCTAAGCCGGACCCTCCAAACTACCACTACAGGTCTGCTATTGCAACCTGTGTGAGTGGGTGCATGCACAACTCACGAAAGATATGTTTCCTTATATCTCAAACTCCTTGCACTTGAGACCTATAAGTCACCCCTCTAGCAGGCCTTTCAGTCCCAAAAGCAGGGTGCTCGGTTCCGAGTGTGAGGGTGGCCCTGCATGAGCAGACCACCCCTGCAAACCTCGGAGTCCATTCTCCAGACTTTGTAATTGAATCAGCCATTACGATATATAGAGATCATGCGTCATTACGCGAGGACCATCTCTAAACTGGCTGGAACGAACCTGGGCATGTTTGGTGTCAAACATGTTAGAATCAACACTGTATCCGGTGTTGGAGGTATGATTCCATCCACAGTAGGGCCCCTCCAGGTTACCATGAACGACTCGTGACAACAGAGTCGAGCGCATCGAAAGGTTCTGTCGACACGTCTGTCCCCGCTATAACTGACCCGTGCCGATGCGGTTGGTTGGACGGACCGATTCTGTTGTTTTCAGCATCCCGGTGGCTCAGGCAGAGCTACCTATTCGGTGTACCCATACTTGAAGCCTCATCATCAACTAACCTGTTTCATTGAACTTGAGTGGCCTTCATCTTCTGTGCCTTCTGGACGTCCCGGTGTGGCATAGACTCTGCCCCCTCTGCTTTCAGGTACCTTACGACACAAACCCACGTCCGGGATCCTTCTGCAACAGCGGTCTCATCCTGAAGTCCTCGATTGTGCTCGACAGTTGTTGTAGGTATCCTGAAACCGAGGGTTTCCCCGGGTGGGGTGGCTACTCAACCTTCTGTCTTCCACAGGGTCTCTTCGGGGTCCACTGGGGTCTTTCCTCTTTAAGACTGCAACTGCAACGTACCCTGAGTAGAATTGACATACGACTATCGTGGGGCACCTAGACTCTCACCTGGTGTGGTACCTTAGGTCCCCGACTCCCTACATCTATTGGGTCCAGTCTCATGTACTGTTGTGGTTCGCATTCCACTATTTTTGTATATAAGTTGGTCTCCCCCTGGGGACCACTGTGTACTAATGCTTCTTACTGTTCGATTTTGAAGTATTGTGTGCATTGTCAGTATATCTCAGGGTAGGAGATATTGTATAGTGTTAGTGACTGACTGCAATAAATATCTATTATTTTTGTAAGTATACTGTGTGGTTCTTTTTCACTTAGCCTATACTAAACATTGGATACTGGTAAACTGAGCTGCTTTACACTCCTCCTAGACTTAGCCTGAAGGCTGCTCTCCACAGCTACTTCTTAGAGGGCCTTTCTAAGGTTGTCTAAACCCCTAAAATCACCATAAGGGTCATCTGGATTAGTGCAGGGTGCTACACTTACCTAAGTGAGCATCATATACTAAGCCAACCTCTCACATTGGTGTGCAGCAGTTGAGATTCAAGCTTGCACCGGTTTAGCAGCTAATCTGAGTGTGGTCTAATTGAAAAGCCACCAACTACCAAACTTACAGATTGGTAGTTAAGGGCTTAGCACACCCTTTCTCCAATCTTAAGAAGTTTAGTTCCCACTAGGTTGGGTAGGTGCAACATCACACTACACCTAGTATGCCTTTAGTAGGATAAGCCAGTGGCTCTCTGCCTTCTAGATACAGTGGCTTCTCGTTCCAGGAACTTAGAGCCCTGTTTTCCTCTAGGAAGCTTAAGACAGGCAAACGTCCTGGCACTCAGCGCCTCTTAGAGGTGTTACTGCAAGATGACCTCCAGAAAGCTGCTGGGTCAGAGGAGCAGGACCGAGTGGGCGGGCAGGGGACAGAAGATGAGTCAGGAGGGAACACCCTTCTTTGACCTAGATTCTGACCCTAACCAGGAGGAGTCTAATGACTCCCCCTGGAGAACCCAGCTCTCCCAGAGGATAGTGCAGATGGCACAGATGGTGTCCCTAGAAGTAGGTCCCCATTTATTCCACCTGGGAGGGTATAGGGTAGGCAATGAAGGATTAGTTCCTCCTATGCAGAGTCCATTGCCTCTGAAGCTTCTGTAGGAACATCCATCTCTAGCAAGAGGGATGACTCCATAGATAAGGAATACCAAACGATCCGCCTTGAGAAACTGAGACTCAGGCTCAGGCAGGATCAGTTGGCCCTTGACAAGGAGGCCTTAGAAGTACAGAAGGCTAGGAAGAATTTGGGACTAGAGTCCTATGGTGGCAGTGCCAGTGTCCCTAGAATCAGGGAACCCTCCTTTGACACTAGGAACCTGAGCAGGATAGTACCTCCTTACCAGGAGGGGGATGATATCCATAAATGGATTACTGCTTTAGAGAGGGCCTGTAAAGTACAGATGTTCCCTCAAGGGCAGTGGGCAGCTATCCTGTGGCTCTCCTTTGCTAACAAAGGAAGAGATAAGCTCCTCACTGTTAGAGAAGAGGATGCTGATAATTACACTGTCTTGAAAACTGTTCTCATAGATGGGTTTGGTATAACCACTGAATAATAAAGGATTACGTTCAGAGATACCCAGAAAGCAAACACTAAAGACTTGGTTGATTTTGTAGATAGTGCCATTAAGGCTCTGAAGGGCAGGCTTCATGGAAGCAAGGTACAGGATTATGAGGGACTGTATAACTTGCTCATGAGGGAGCACATCCTTAATAACTGTCAGAATCAACTTTTACACCAATACCTGGTGGACTCTGATCTGACCTCTCCCCAAGAATTGGGAAAGAAGGTAGACAAATGGGTCCACACCAGGGTTACGCAGAAAAACACTGGTGGTGGTTATCAGAAGAAGCAGGATTCCTCTAAATCTCAAATAAGGGTGGGGACAAAAACAAAGACAGGAAAGAGTCTCCTCAAGGCCCCTAAAAACCTGCATCTGAGG
This sequence comes from Calotriton arnoldi, assembly GCA_963921515.1. Classification (NCBI taxonomy): domain Eukaryota; kingdom Metazoa; phylum Chordata; class Amphibia; order Caudata; family Salamandridae; genus Calotriton; species Calotriton arnoldi. The sequence goes on from CAWUFW010009831.1 coordinate 648,321, forward strand.
GTGGGTCCCAAACCTCCAAGAAAGGAAAGAAGAAACCTTGGTGCTACTTTTTTAGGTGAAGACTCACTGGACAAAATATGCTGATTGTCCTAAAGCCAAGGAAGCTACTACCACTGCCCCTAAAGCAATTGCACCCCCTAGCTCCTGTACAAGTGGTAGTACGGCCCCAAGGGATTAGTAGGGTTAACCTTGGGTTCTGAGATGGGTTCTGACTTAGTCAGAACTCCAGCTCGGGCTGTTCTAGTCCGTGATTGTGGCATAAACCTTGCCACCTTACTGATAAGTCCCACTAACTTGGGCAAGTGCAGACAACAGCCTTTGATCAATGGAAAAGAAGCCATGGCCTACAGGGACATAGGGGCCAGTGTCACAATGGTGACAGAGAAACATGTGTCACCTGAACAGATCATACTTGGTCTGCAGTACCAAGTCACCAACGCTAGCAATGTCAGGATTGACCATTCCTTGGCAGTTGTGAATCTCAGCTTGGGAGGGGTAATTGGACCTAAGACGGTTGTGGTATCTCCAGACCTACTTGTAGATTGTCTGTTGGGCAATGATTTGAGCACTTCAGCCTGGGCTGAAGTAGAGTTTAGGACTCATGCAGAAATGATGGGCATTTCTGCCAGTGTATATGCTGTTTCCAGGCCTCAGGCCAAAGAGCTCAGCACTGAAGGAGCACTGGATCCTGGAAACATGGACCAGGTGCCTCCTGAGAGAAGGAGCAGGAAGGGTAAGGAATTGCCTTCCTCTCAAACTCCCAGTGAAGATCAGCCTCCTGAGGGAGATGATCTCAGCCCCTGTAAAGGAACTGTCCCAGAGGAACTTGGGCCTGACCAGGCAGAGTTCTTTGGGGGGCAGGGGGCCCTTCCAGGGCAGACTTGAGTTTGGAGCAGCAGAACTGCACCTCTCTTGAGCCCCTCAGACAGCAAGCTGCTGCTGAGGGAGCAGGGAATATCAGTGGGTCCCATAGGATCTATTGGGAAGATGTGCTTCTGTACTCTGAAGGTAGAAGCCCCAAGCCTGGCTCTACCAGGAGTTTGGTAATACCCCAGAGATTCAGAGGTTTACTCCTCTCCCTAGCACATGATATTCCCCTAGCAGGACACTTAGGGCAAAGTAAGGCTTGTCCCTCACTTTCACTGACCCCATATGTCTGGTGACACCAAGGAGTTTTGTCGCTCCTGTGTCACCTGCCAAGCCAGTGGTACGTCAGGTGGCACTACAAAGACTCCCTTAATTCCACTTCCAGTGGTTGGGGTCCCCTTTGAGAGTGTGGGGAATTACTTTGTTGGCCCCTTGAACCCTCCAACTGCATCTGGGCACAGCTGCATACTAGTGGTGGTGGACCATTCCACTAGGTACCCAGAAGCCATTTCCCTTAGAACCACCACAGCTCCTGTGGTAGCCAGGGCCCTCCTGGAAATCTTTTCCATGGTGGACTTCCCTAAGGAGGTTTTAACTGACAGAGGTACCAACTTTATGTCAAGTTACATCACTGCAATGTGGAAAGAGTGTGGAGTGAACTAGAAGTTCACCACACTCTACCATCCACAGTGCAATGGGCTTGTTGAAAGGTTCAATAAGACCGTGAAGGGTATGATCATGGGACTCCCAGAAAAGCTAAGGTGAAAATGGGATGTCTTACTACCCTGCCTTCTCTTTATCTACAGAGAGGTTCCTCAGAAGGGGGTTGCTACAGCCCACTTGAACTTCTGTTTTGGACATCCAGTTAGGAGTCCATTGTTTCTAGTAAAGGACGGCTGGAAGCAACCTCTCAAATCTCCTAAACAGGATATTGTGGACTATGTCCTTGGCCTGCGTTCACGCATGGCTGAGTACATGAAGAAGACCAGCAAAAACCTGGAGACCAGCCAAGAACACCAAAAAGCTTGGCATGACCAAAAGGCTGTCTTGACTGTTTACCAGCCAGGCCAGAAAGTGTAGGTGTTGGAGCCTGTGGTCGCAGCAGCTCTCCAAGACAAGTGGAGTGGCCCCTACACTATCCTTGAACAAAAAGGTGAGGTCACCTACTTAGTGGACCTAGGCACTCCAAGAAGTCCCCATAGGGTACTTCATGTGAACCGCCAGAAACCTTTTGTGGACAGGGCTGACATGAGCTTGCTCATGGCAACTGATGAAGGACAGGAGGAAGAGAGTGGCCCTCTCCCTGATCTCCTCTCTCAGAACCCTGATGATGGGTCAGTAGATGGAGTAGCCTTGGCAGGCAGCCTCACTGACCAACAACAAGCTGAACGTAGGCACGCCCTCAATCAGTACACACATGTGTTCTCCCTGACACCCAGTCAGACCACCTGGTGTACCCATGAAGAGGACACAGGTGACAGCCTGCCTGTAAAGAGTAAAATCTACAGACAGCCTGACCATGTCAGGGATTGCATCAGGACCGAGGTCCAAAAGATGCTGGAATTGGGGGTCATTGATCCTTCAGATAGCCCCTGAGCTAGTCCAGTAGCCCTAGTACCAAAACTTCACACCAAGGGTAGAAAAAGAGAGATGAGGTTTTGTGTGGACTACAGAGGCCTCAGTGCAGTCACTAGGACTGATGCCCTTCCTATTCCAAGGGCAGATGAGCTTATAGATACATTTGCCTCAGCCAAGTTTCTGAGTACATTTGACCTGACTGCTGGCTAATGTCAGATCAGACTAGCTGAGGATGCTAAGCCAAAAACAGCATTTTCAACCCCTAGTGGGCATTATCAATTTATTGTGATGCCCTTTGGTCTGAAAAATGCACCTGCGACATTTCAGAGGTTGGTGAACAAAGTCCTAACAGGTCTGGAAGCCTATACTGCAGCATATCTGGACGATATTGCTGTCTTTAGCTCCACCTGAGAGGATCACCTGGTCCACCTCAGGAATGTTCTAGAGGCCCTGCAAAAGGCAGGCCTCACTATCAAGGCCCCCAAGTGCCAGATAGGGAAGAGCAAGGTTGTGTACTTGGGCCACCTGGTAGGTGGAGGCCAGGTTCAACCATTGGAGAGCAAAATCCAGACCATAATGGACTGGGTTGCTCCCACTACCCAGACGCACATCAGAGCTTTCTTATCCCTGACTGGGTACTACAGAAGATTTGTGAAGGTTGACCTCGAGGTAGAAACATTGGTCAGCTATAGAGAGGGAGGCCTTTGCTGTGGTTTGGGCCCTGAAGACGTTGAGGCCATACCTGTTTGGCACTCACTTCATTGTTCAGATAGACCATAAGCCCCTTCCTATGGCTTAAACAGATGAAGGGTGAAAACCCCAAACTTTTGAGGTGGCCCATTTCCCTACAGGGGATGGACTATACAGTGGAACATGGACTTGGGAGTAACCACGCAAAAGCAGATGGACTCTCCAGATATTTCCACTTAGAAAATGAAGCCTCAACTGGGCAAGGTTAGTCTCATCGCCTTACGTTTGGGGAGGGGGTTGTGTAGGAAAGTAGGATCTGCTTTCATGGTTAACCCCACATTGAGCTGGTGTTCTACTGTTTTTCTGACTATTCTGACTGGGATGCTGCTAATCAGGACCCCAGTCACAGTGCATTCTCCCTAAATTGGTTATGGTAAGTAACTTGGTGCATTCCTATTCTCTAATGGGGCACCCTGGTAAGTCCCTAGTATATGGTACTAAGGTACCTATGGCATGGGTACCCCAGGGGCACCATATGGGCTGCAGCAGGCATTCTGCCACCCATGCAGGACCCTCCAAACTACCATTACAGGTCTGCCATTGCAGCCTGCATGAGTGGGTGCATGCACTACTCATGAAAGATATGTTTCCTTATATCTCAAACTCACTGCACTTCAGACCTATAAGTCACCCCTCTAGCAGGCCTTTCAGTCCCAAAGGCAAGGTGCTCGGTTCCGAGTGTGAGGGTGGCCCTGCATGAGCAGACCACACCTACAAACCCCGGAGTCCATTCTCCAGACTTTGTAAGTGAATCAGCCATTACGATATAGAGAGGCTATGCGTCATTATGCGAGGACCATCTCTAAACTGGCTGGAAAGAACCTGGGCATGTTTGGTATCAATCATACCCCAACACCATACCCGGTGGAGGTATGATTCCATCCATGGTAGGGCCCCTCCAGGAGGCCCTCCATGCTCCCGGGACTGATCTTACGTAGCCTGACAGAAACCTAGGGCTGCTGCTGTCCACAGACACGATCCTGCCCTCCTGCTCCTGGGCTGAGCCCGAGCAGAGGAAGGTAGGTCAATAGGTTTCCTGTCAAAGGGAGATGTAACCACCTCCCAGACAGGATTCAGGATTTAGTGTATTAGGCCAGGCTGGGGGTGCTTGCCAGCACCACATAGTCTACTGGAAGGGCACATTTGGTGCCCTCCTTGCATACTCCAGTTCAAACTAGCTCAAGGAGCCATTGGTTTCTGCCCTGGCGCGAAACTGGACAATGAGCATGGGAGTATTCTCCCCACTGTCCAGCCCTCCTCTGGGAGGGACCCCTGAATCTTCACAACCCTCTCCTGAGGGTACTTTAGGGTTTACCTGTGGGTGGGACTCTAGATTCATTGTGGGATTGGATTTAGATCCAACTCCACTTCTTCTTTGACCGTCTGGACATCCTGGCCAAGTCATGCTGACCGTGCCGGACTGATCGCATCGTCTTTTGCTTTGGGACCGAGACTGCAACTGCGAAGACTCTGTTGACTCTGTTGACTCCTGACCTCGTTGTACTGCAAATCCGCTGCACCATCAGTGTCCGTACTCCATACAGGTTCCATCCGGGGCCTGTGGACATCTAATGACATCCAAAGGAATCTCCCTTGGAGTGAAGATGTCACTCCCCTGCATCCGCAGGCACCGTAACATGATCGACCGGTCTGCAGAACCTGGGCTCCAACGGACTCCACAAGACTCAACAAGAAGGGTGATGGTTTTGCAATCCCTTGAGGCCTGAGCTGTCCTCTCGTCGAGTTGAGGCTAGCATCCTTCAAAGAACGCCCTATACCCAGCACCCAAACCCCTGTGCACCGTGTCGCTGCATCGCTTTATCGCCTTGTGACCGCATCGGTTACACCGACCAACTCATGCCAACAGAGTCAAATGCATCGAAAGGTTCTGCCGACGAGTCTGTCTCTGCTATAACTGACCCGTGCCAACGCTGTTGGTTGGACGGACCGATTCTGTTGTCTTCAGCATCCCGGTGGCTCGGGCAGAGCTACCAATTCGGTGTACCCGTACTTGAAGCCTCGTCATCAACTAACCTGTTTCATTGAACTTGAGTGGCCTTTGTCTTCCGTGCCTCCTGGAAGTCCCGATGTAGCATAGATTTTGTCCCCTCTGCTTTCAGGTACTTTACAACAGGAACCCAAGTCCGGGTTCCAACAGACTCTTTCATCCTTCTGCAACAGCGTTCTCGTCCTGAAGTCCTCGATTGTGCTCGACAGTGGTTGTAGGTATTCTTCCTCAATCTGAGGGTTTCCATGGGTGGGGTGGCTCCTCAACCTTCTGTCTTCCACGGGGTCTCTTCGGGAACCACTGGGAACCACAGCAAAGGGTCTTTCCTCTTCAAGACTGCAACCGCAATGTACACTGAGTAGTATTGAGTACGCGGTCGTGTATCCTCTTGGCATACGACTATCATGGGGCACCTAGACTCTCAACTGGGGTGGTACCTTGGGTTCCCAACTCTCTACATCTATTGGGTCCAGTCTCATCTACTGTTGTGGTTCGCATTCCACTATTTTTGTATATGGGTTGGTCTCCCCCTGGGGACCACTGTGTAATAGTGCTTCTTACTGTTCTATTTTGAAGTATTGTGTGCATTGTTAGTAAATCTCCGGGTAGGAGATATTGCATAGTGTTAGTGAGTGACTGTAATAAATATCTATTTTTGTAAGTACACTGTGTGGTTCTTTTTCACTTAGCCTATACTAAAGATTGGATACTGATAAACCGAGCTGCTTTACACTTCTCCTAGACTTAGCCTGAAGGCTGCTCTCCACAGCTACCACTTAGATTGTCTAAACCCCTGAAATCACCCTATGGGTCATCTGGATTAGAGCAGGGTGCTACACTTACCTAAGTGAGCATCATATACTAAGCCAGCCTCTCACACCATGGAATTGCTGGTGGTGGTGGTAGGTGCCCCTGAAGTTTAGGAGTTCTTGAGGCTTTTTTCCAAAATCAATATGCAGAAAGGAACTTATACTTTTTTTTTTACAAAAAATACTGACATTTCTTCTAGGTGCAATTTCTTCATTATGACTTTGCTATTTGTTTTTGTGAATTTCAGACTTCCATACTTTCACCTAGACGATCCACTTCATGCATGTGATATGGCCTCCTTCCCAGTCAGCTCAAATCAAGGCCAGTTCCCAGTGTCCTGATTCCATGGACTACCATTGGCACTTTGGACTTTTTGGTGCTATATTCATCTTTAACTTTAAAAAATCATGGGGCATATTAGCAAGACCGGTGATAAAATTATCGCCGTTTTAGCGGCAGGAAACTGCCGCTAAAACGGCGATAATGGGCTTGCTAATATGCGTTATAGAATTCAAATAGAAGCCCAGGTTAGATGTGCAGGACATCTAACCTGGGCTTCTATTGGAATTCCATAACGCATATTAGCAAGCCCATTATCGCCGTTTTAGCGGCAGTTTCCTGCCGCTAAAACGGTGATAATTTTATCGCCGGTCTTGCTAATATGCCCCCATATCTCTCATTTCTCTTATTTTATTTTTGTTGCTTTGGTGTCATTTTGCCCATTTCAAGTTTTGAGGTTTTTTTTTAATTGGAGTGTGGCTTTACTGTGTAGTGCCATTGACGCCTTTGATGATTTGTTACTTCTAAATGCTTTACACATTATTTTTCACTTAAACCTTGTCTTCTCTGCGCCATAGCAATTATGGGTTCATCTCACGTTTAAATTATTGCAACCTTTGACTGCAACTACTAGGTTAGTAACTTGTAGTGGACTACCATCCTCCAGCATTAAAAATTCACTTTCTTACAGTTATTAAAGGTAAGTATTTAGCAGTGACTGATGGCATGTTTGAAAGTAGTGTTAAAAGTTGCCATTAATGAAAAGATTTGAGTTAGAGAATAGGGGTACCAGAGTGGAAAGAGGGTTAAGTGGTTAGGCTTAGAAAGGTATTATTTGTCATATTAGACTCCTATCTGCTGGACTTCTGTAATGTATGAACAACACAATATCCTTTGGAGCATGAAATTTAGGGGCCTGGGAGAACCACCACCAGTTGCCAGGGCATTCCAGCGCTTGTGGATGTCATGATGTGAGCAACTGGTGTTGAAGACATCATTCTATTCTGTCCCACATTTTCCTTCTCTTACTCATGGTTGTTGTCTGACCTAGGCCTCCAAACAGATGTGGCTCAACCCTCGCTATCTCATCCACCATAACTGAAAATCTAGCGGCATTTCTACCCAACAAAATGTTAAAAAACAAGAGTAAAAACGCTGAATTGGGTCTTTTGCTGCTGCTGGTGTGAGGTGATAGTAGTAAATAGTTTGTCTGGTTAGTGTTGCTGCTTTTGTATTGTGAGGTGCAGGTGTGGATGATAAGTTGATATAGAACAGTAGTATGTGTGTTGAGGGACCCTTCCATCAATAAAATGGATGTGTCCATCATCTGAAAACCCATCTGATATTGCTACACTCCATCATAATGTCTCCCCAGCCCACTATAACAGCAGTCAATTCTAAATATGGTGGATTGATGTACACTATGCCCACATTGGCAGAGTTGTATCCATCAATGGTGGACTGGAAAACCAAAGACGAAATACTGAGGATGGGCACATGGACTCCATCATGAAGGGCGGCAGTCCTTTAGCACAAACGTTGAATACATCGGACAGTATTACATAGCTTGACAAATGGATCAGTTCCTCTGTGACAGACGAACTATGGTCTGTATGCCAACTCTAAATCAGGCCCTTTGTACCTAATAGCCTTAATAGGTTTTTCAAGTTAAGACCTTAGCTCACAATTCTTCGTAAAATGTGATTGACTCTCACTTTACAGTGGCTTTAATTAAGGAAGACAATGTATCTTTTTATATTATTCTTTGAGCAGATGTTGCTTAACCCCCTTAATGTATATTTATTTGCAAAGTTTTATATAGCGCTGGCTAGACCCGGAGGTATCAGAGCGCTTTGCATGAGGATCAGCGAGTTACAGGTTACATAATTACATAGCCAAGTATGGACATAGGAGAAAAACATGAGATTACACAATAATGTGAGTTATTAGCGCGTACACACGTCTTATGGGGAGTGAAAGGTAGAGGGGGGAATGGTAAACAGGGGTAGGGAATGCAGGTAGGAAACACAACGGGGAGGCGAGGAAAACAATGTCCGATGTCCGGCTGGGTAGGTGACGGCCGAGTGGTGAACCAGAGCCAAACTCCTCTATAGCTGCATAGGACAGCTCCACCGGGCTTCGGCCAAGGTTGCTCGGGCACCGCTGTAGGTAGAGACAGTTATGGTTTCCGCCCAGGGGGAATTGTCATAGTTCTATCGAGAGCACCAGTCAAGGTGATGCTGGGCAGCGCCGTCCACTCATCCTCCAGAGGAGAGGTGGAAGGGACAGTTCCAAAGTCAGCAGATCTTACTCCATTCCCAGCAGCAGTAGTGAGTGTTGGGCATTAGAGCAGGATCCTAGTGGTAGGGGGACCCTGGGCGCCTCAAGGTCAAATAGTGATGCTGCTACCCAGAAAGCGGTAGGCCGTCGTTAAAGCCTCCTTGCCTCCACCAGGAACTGGGGTCTCATAGCTCCCAGAGGTGGAAGGGGGAGATCGCTGGTGGAGGCATATGAAAAGTTCCCTGGTGGTGGTGGATGGTATGGGGTCATCTCGTTCAGAGGGGTGATTTGCATGCAGAGGCACGGTGCGCAGCTGCTGCAAATGTCAACGTACCTCCCAGCCAACGGGTTCAGTCCCTGATGTAGGCCCGGTCTCGGGGGATGACGCAGGTCGGGCCCACGGGGCCCCTCCCTCTCCAGCCGCACCAGACCCTCAGGAGCGGCACAGGTAAAACGAATTTCACGATGCAGAATTATCTCCCCAGTGGGGCCAGCCGTCAAGTCACCGTTTCGAGGTGCGGGCCGTGGGGAGGGGGGAGGGGGTCAAATGCAACATCTGGGTAGGGGGGGTGCTGTCTGATGGTTAAACGGAGGTTTGCGGCATCACAGAGCACTTCTTTCAGCCACCGGGCACGGACTCAACAGCTCCCCGGGCGCCTTCTTGGCATATTCACTAGCAGGAACATCCCAGCTCATTTCTCAGCGATGCAAGATTGTAGAGGGGCGATTTTGCAATTCAGGTGGTCCTCCTGCCATCCGGTTGCAGAATCGTTGTTCCGGGTGGGAGAAAAGTGCTGTCTGATGGTTAAACGGAGGTCGGCGGCATTGCGGAGCACTTCTTTTGGCCACCGGGCGCGGACTCACATCTCCCCGGTCGCCATCTTGGCATATTCACTGGCAGGGACATCACGCCTCATTTCTCTGCGATGCCGGATCATAGAAGGGTGATTTTGAGTCTCAGGTGATCTGCCTGCCTTCTGGTTGCGGGTTTGTTGTTTTGGTGGGATTAAGGCACGGCGGAAACGCCGCTCATGAAGCTGGTTTGCGGGTTCACCACGGAGCTTCAGCTAGATGTAAGAAACTGGGTTACTGAAACCCTTCGCAAGAAGCAACCTCAATTCTTCTCCGGGTGTAGGCTCAAGAAAACCCTAAATTGACCTGTGCTTTACCCTCAGGTAGCTTGTGACAGAACAATCAGGCTTAACTCGGGGGCAATATGTAAAATAGTTGTGAGACACTATAAACAGTAACACATTGAAAACACACCTCAAAAAGGATCCCGTACCAGTTTAGAACAATAGATTAATTTTTAATAAATAAAACAAGGCCAAAATGTCAAAAATCTAATCTGAAGAACTGGAGATATTCAGGTTTATAGAGTTGAGTAAAAATAGTGCCAAAAAGCGCAAAGCGCTAACTGTGGATATCTGTTCATGCTGGGCCGGGAAAAAGTCACAAGTTCAGGCCCACCGTGAGGGCACACAGACCAGCTACAGGAACACAGTTAGGCCTGTTGTACAAAGTACCTTAAATTCTGGTTTGCCGGGCATTTCAAGTGTCCATATTAAAGATGCGTTGTGCAGCAGAAGGGATGCCATGGTTCTGTAATTCTGAGGGGCTGCGGTGTGAGGTCCTGCATCATCATAGAGGATCCCGTTGACAAGGGCTTGCAATGTGAAGTCTGGCATTGAGGATGTGCCACGCTGTGGAGGCGATGCATCAGTTCTGAGTTGCTGTGATGCTGTCATGCTGCGATGCTTTAATGTGGAGTCTGGCATCGTCATCTAGGCTACAGCTGACAAGGGATGCAAGGGCTCACACAAAGGATGTGTCATGTAGCAGCGTTCTGATTAGGGAACGGGCTATGATGTGATGCAAATCTTCACAATGGAACCGATCCATGCAGCAGTGGCCATTCTCAGTTCTGCTCGGGGTTGGACCTTGCAGCAGAGGAAATTTGTCAGTTCTGCTTGGTCCACAGAGGCTGGCAGAGCATCCTGATCCCACTTCCAAGGGTTCACGGCTGGGGTGGCACCACTTGGGAGTGTAGACTCACAGAAAGAAGAATCCAGATGCTGGAGTCAAGGTTGGTGGAGCCTTCTGTCCCTGAAGCTCAAGTCAGGAGGCCAGCCAACTAGCCCTTGGAGTAACTTTGGTGTCCTGGGTTCAACAGATGTAGATCCAGTCATGCTCACCCAGGCAAGAGGGCAGCAGGTCAGCACCCCATGGATGCAGTTCCTTCAGAGTAGCAGTCCAACGGAGTGGCATTCCTTTCAGCAGCACAGCAATCATTCTTCCAGGCAGAGTAGTCACACATCCAGAAGTATTCTTAAGAGGTGGTGTCTGAGGTCCAATATTTATACCTGGTACCCTCCCTCTGAAAGGTGGGAGAAGGTTCTAGAGGTTTCCCTATGAAGTCCCCAGGCATCCTGCCTTCCCAACTAACTATGGGGGTGTGCAGCCATTTGTGTGGAGGCAGAACACTGCCTATTTAAGTGTAAGTAGGGCTGGGCCCAGCTCTGCTCTCCCATCATGCCAGTGATGGCCAATCCAGGTATACCTAAGCTCTCTATTGTGTGTGGCTGTCTAGGAGGAATGCACAAAGCTCAACTGTCAGTTATCCCCAGTCATGTGGCACAGAGTCGGGCTACAGCCACTAAATTGCCAATGCAGGAAAAACGGCAACTTTGTAAAACTAGCATTTTCAAAATTGCAATTTAAAATTTGACTTTATCATGAAAGAGGATTTTTTATTACAATTCCAAAGATACCAAACATGAACTGGGTGCCTACTCCCTTTTGGGATTTGCACCTTATTAAATGTAATAGAGTAATGCCAATGTTATTGGAGGGGTAGGCCTTGAGGTAGTGAAAAACGAATATAAGAGTTTTTCACCACCAGGACATGTACAACTTAAACGTATATTTCCTACTTTTTAAATACACTGCACCCTGCCTTCTTCGCTGTCCAGGGCCTACCCTGGGGGTGACTTATATGTATTAAAAAGGAAGATTTGGGCCTGGCAAAAGATTTATTTTGCCAGGTCAAATCTGCAGCTTAAAACTGCACAGACAGACTGCAATGGCAAGCCTGAGACATATTTAGAGGGCTATTTAAGTGGGAGGCACAATAAGTGCTGCAGGTCCACTTGTAGCAGTTACTTTACAGGTCCTGGGTACATGTAGTACCACTCTGCTAGGGGCTTCTAAGAAAATTAAATATGCCTATTGGGGATAAGCCAATGTTACCATGCTTTAAGGAGTGAGCACATGCACTTTAGCACTGGTTAGCAGTGGTAAAATGTGCAGTGTGCTAAGGTCATCAAAAACAAGATCAGCAAACATGGGGAAGGAAGGCTGACAGGCCTAACACAAAACTACAGTCATGTTATTTTTCTTTCACACTGGTTAACCCGAAAACCACTGTGGTAAATGCTAAACAGCAATCTTCCTTGAGGCGTGGATATGCCTTCTCTGCACGCTGTGATGGTTACAATTAAAGCCAGTATCATATATTATGAGATTATTGATCTTGCATGGATTATATATAGGTGTTTTTTGGGTAATTTTGTATTGTGTAATTATGTAAAAGTTTTGGAAAATTACATGAAATTGCATATATTACATGAAATGCAAATCAATAATTTAGCATTATATTTTAGAATAAAATATATTCTGGCATAAATTTTTGTTGTGAGGATGCATTTTGCAGTAATCAACTACTGCTCACGTTCTGTTTTTTTACATTCTTCACAAGTGTTCACAGTAAGATTTTTCCACCAATGGGGCATAATGTTAGAACAGGGATCTCCAACATTTTCTTTAACAAGAGCTGCTAGTGATCAATGAAAATTATCCTGAGCTACTAATATTATTAGTGTTGTAATTGTGACAACATCAAACAAGATTATATTAGTGGCCATCCTATGCAGGATTACCAGCAGTGATTACCTAAGTGCATCAGGAAGTGTTACCAGCAGCAATGTAAAAAGGTGCTGTTAATTTGAAATGTCTTTACATAGGTACTACTTAACAGCCATAGCTACAATGCTCATGGACCAAGGTAATATTAGTAATAAATCTCCACAACACCACATGATTTATCACTCAAATATCAGCTTTAAAACATTTTTGCAAATTCAACTATTTTTCTTCAAACATCATCTTATGAGTTCTGAAAATAAACACATTTTCATCTTGAATACACACTTTTCAATTTTGGTATAAATATATTAATTCTGTCAAGCAAAACCTTCTAATTTAGTAGAGTGGGACATATACAGGAGAGCTACTCAAAAGCAGTTGGAAAACTATCACTAGCTCATGTGCTACTCATTGGAGAAGCCTGGTCTAGAATTTTGAGTAACAACAGAAAAGCGAAATTCCCAAAATTACAGGAATTACGCTGGCATAATTAAAATTTCATCTGGTCCTAGTTGTAGCCTCAGCAAGAAAACTATCAAATTGAAACTATCAATCTAAACTCCACAATGCTAACCAGAGGATGACACACTTCCTAAGAGGCATGGTTGAATTAGGAATTACTATCTGACCACCAGATGGCTATATTTTCTCTGAACCACTAGGAAGAAGTCAATTTGGATCCTTTGGAGAGATGACTTGCATCTATTTCCTCTCAGCAGAAATGATCCTATATTATGTGAGAACCAGCCACTTAACATTGGTTATGAATGGTCATGCATGCTCTCTAAGAATAGTATTTGCCATCTCTAAGAATACCATCCTCCTCTTGGCTTGCACAAACAGGTCTGTAGGTGAATATGTGTTCAATTTATGGGTCTACTGCACTTTGAGGGCTACTAGATTTTCTATTCGTGTTAATCCCTTTCATCTGAATTCGTTTTCATTACAAAATCAAGATAGGATGGATGAGAGTTGTTTCAATTTTTCCTTCAGGTCAGCTGGTGTGAATTTGCATATGAGCCCTCTCACACATTCATTGATACCTACCTCCTCTGATTTCCAGTGTATGTGGATGACTTCCAAATCTTCCTCCAACTGGACAGATACTCAGCTTATTCTCTACTTGACTAAAGAATATTTTTTATGTCTCAGTGGGATAAAACTGAAGTACACATATTCCACAAGGTACCATTTCCTATCTATGTCTATGATTCCTCATAGCTGAGGCTGAGGTAGAGTTAAAAAAAAAAAGATTTATCTTCAATACAGAAATATTCTTCATTCCACAGATAAATTCAGTGGTAAAGAATTCTAAACTACAAGCTTCTAAAATCTGGCATTTGTCATCTGCTTCACTCCCCTTACTCCATTGAACTGACAAGTCCTCTCTAGAGTGGATTACTGTAGCAGTTTGTATACCAGTAAATCCAGAACACAAATTCAGAAAATGCAGTAATAAACTTGGTGGCAAGAACATTCCTCAAACTTGGACAGTGAGCCCAGGGTACTTATTTTGATGAGTCTTCGTTGACTCCCTGTATAACAGACAATCAAACTTAAGCTACCGTGTAACCGCACAAAGCTCTCCACCGGAGAGGTCTATGTTACCTGCAGAATCGCCAATATCATACTACCCCTAGAGCAGTTTTAGGTTATCCAAGTCTTCACTCCTCATTCCAATCAAGACAGAAGACAAAAAAATTACTAGGTGTGTGGTTCCCAAGATGCTTATACAAGGAGCCAGATCTTCAGCTTCTTGCGAACTCAAGAAGTGAGGAGGAGGCTTTGATGTGTGAGGGAGGTTGTTCCTTGTTTTGGGTGCGATGTAGGAGAATGAGCAACCTCCAGTTGTTCTTTTGTGGATGTGGGGAGTGTGTAAGTGAGAGTGAGGCGTATCATAGGTGCCTGGCGTACTGGTGAAAGGGTTTGTGACTGTTCAGTAATTCTGGTCCTCTCTTGGGTAGGGCTTTGGATGTGTGCACAAGAAGCTTGAATTGACTACGCTTCTAAATGGGGAGCCAGTGAAGCTTCCTGAGGTGTGCTGTGATGTGGGTGCTGCGTGGGAGGTTGGGTATGAGTCTTGCGTGGTGTTCTAGATGGTCTTTAATCTACCAAGGAGTTGTTTGGAGATTCTGGCATAAATAGTGTTGCCTTTCACAGCATGTGTAGGATGTGGAAGAAGGGCGTGCACACTGTGTTTACTTGAGCCATCATGTTGAGCTTGTGATCTAGGATGATCCCTCAATTTTTTGTGTGGTCTGTAGGTGTTGGTGTTGGTCCTAGCTCCGATGGTCACCAGCTAGAGTCTCATGGGGAGGTCTTGTTGCCTAAGACCAGTACTTCTGTCTTGCTGGAGTTAAGCTTCAGGCAGTTGGTTCACATTCAGTCTGCTACTATGGGGATGGAGTTGGTGAAGTTGGTCTTGGTGGTGTCTTGCCTGTCAGGGAGAGGATGAATTGGGTGTCATCAGGGTAGGAGATGACGGTGACGTCTTGTGATCAGATAATGTTGATGAACGGTGTTATTTATATGTTAAAAAGGGTGAGGCCGGGGGCGTGGTCTGCCACGAGTGAAGATGGCTGCCTAAGCTGCAGGCTCCACTCCGAGTTGGGCCCTGAGCGGAGACAGCAGTGGCTTCTCGAAGCAGCTGGGGGCTCTTTCTGTTCCCCTTTCCTCTCCTGCAGACCCCTCGACGACAGCGATGCGCCGAGGGCCGATGTCTAAGGTGGCTTGCACGGACAAAAACATCATGATGGCCGAGCGTGAATGACAGGCCTAGAGCCCATGCAGAGGCTGCGGCTGCGGCTCTTGTCTAGAGTCCAAACCCTGCCCCTTTGACTTGGAGCCTGAGCATCGGTGGCTCGGCCGTCGCGCCCCGCTGATGGTGACCACCAGCCTCGGGACCGGCGGACCTGACCTGCGGGGATCTCCCTCTACCCTGCCTGCACAGGAGCTAACAGCATGGTCTAGTTGCGGGGCCGGCACTTATCGGCGGCCGGGTGGGTCCGGAGAGCACAGGCACTGGCGGACATCGGAATGGGCTGGAAGGCACTGCGTAGGCACGGAACCTGAACTTGGAGTACGCGGTGGCACATGAGTGGAGGCCTGGCTTCGCCCTTCAACCCAGAGTCTGGAGACACTGCGATCCCAACCTCTCAGGGAAGAGGTGGCCCCGGCCCTGACTTCCCTGCCTCATCAGGGCCTGTAGGCCCGGAAGCTCTGCGACTGGGGAGGAGGGCGCATTGATGCCCTGCTGAATGTCCCTGGATCACTAAGCAGGGGAGAGCACCGCAGGAACAAGGAAGTGTGGGGGGTATTGCAAGCCATGATCCTCCCCCCCACTGCCTGACGCTCCAGCTACTCGAGACCAGAACAGGTGGAGAGGCCCTTGCCTAGGGGGAACCGACTCTGGAACTCTCCTGGGCTATGCAGTCTACCCTACTTGTGGTACCATGCCTGTTGCCCATTAATGGTTGCCCTGGGCATTTTCGGAAGTAGGCCATCACTGTTGAGGTGTGGACCCTCATGCCGGCCTTGAAAGCCTAACTATCTAACCCGGGGTGACACATTGCGGTCAGTGACCCCAGGTGCAGCGTCCTACAACAGGGCCACATCTCCTCCTACATACCCCTAGGCCATATGACATACAAGGGTCGGCGCTTCATGCCACATGCTCTACACTGTGAGACCCCATAAGGGCATTTTAACTGCGGCAGTGGGAAGGTGCACAAGGCGGCTCAGATGGGGAGACCATACCAAGAAGCCTCTGGGACCCACAAGGCAGCTGCAACTCACACCACTTAACACAAAATGAGACCTAGTGGCGAATCAGGTACTGCACCACCCTACAACCCCACAATTCGGAGGTCTGGGAGAAACCTCACAGCAGAGTCACAGCCCAGCAGGCCTAGCACTTCCCCATCCTGCCCCCCTGGATGATGCGCAGGGGCTGACATTTCGGTCTCAAAGAGTACTGCTCCATTGCTGCTTCCTTGCCGCCCCCTGCACTCTGTGAACACCGGGTGCATAGGAGCACCAGAGTAGAATTTCATACTATGATCGGGGGCGAATGTCCGCTAAAAAGCCAACGAGCAAGTCCTCCAGACAGCTTCTATTTACGGAGCACTTAAGCAACCACACACTATGGCCATGAAGGGTGCTGCACCTTCTTGGGCAGTCCATCCCAGCCCCTACCAGCATCTTCACAGGGTGACACCATGGATCGCATACTGCAGGAAATCTTGGTTGTGAGTAGGCACCTAGAAGGGATGGACACTAAAATCTCCAAGTTAACGGAAGAGTCAAAGTCGATCAGAGCAGACATAGCAGGGTTCCACTCGCGTGTGGAGGGGCTGGACCAAATGTTGACGGTGGTGGAGGGCCTCCTTGACACGGTGCAGGACAGGGACCAAGAGCTTCTCTTCCTCCGCAGTAAATTGATCGACCTGGAAGACCACAGTAGGAGAGACAATGTTCATTTTTTTGGCTTCCCAGAAGCAGTCAAAGGGTCAAATGTCAAGGCGTTTCTTAGAGACACCCTCCCGGATCTTGTAGGTGTCACCTTTGTTCCACCACTGGAGATACATTGAGCCCACCGCATCGGTGGCCCACACAAGGACTCCATATTGCCTGTTTCTTACACCATGAACAAACGCGACAAATTCTGTCAGCAGCTCGCACTCAAGGCTCATTCACATATGACAGCCATGAAGTTTGTATGGCAGCAGATTTCTCCAGGGAGACCAACGAACGTCAGAAGGCCTTTCTTTCCTTACGACCCTGACTATGCCAATTGAATATCAAATATGGTCTCTTCGAACCTGCCCGCTTCCACATCACCAAAGAAGGCGTCTCCAAGGACTTCCATGACCCGGAGGACCTGCGCCGGTTCCTGGACAACATGGGACCGCAGAAAACGGACGCCCATTGTATTGCATCCACCCATGGGAGCCATAACCCCCCCCCCTACAACTTAAGGCAGACAACGAATCACGAGTGGTTCACAGATCCGTGGCAGAGATCAGGAGAGACTAACTCGTAACCAAGAGGACAAGGCCTCGTCCCTTCAAACTGTAGCTGCCTTTGTCCATGAGCAACACAGAGACAAATCCCGCTCCCCCTTAAAGCCCAATTCAGAAGCTGACTGAGGGAATAAGAAGTATGCAACCCCTCCATCAGAGACAATCCAGAGAGCAGACGCTACATCGGAGAATGGGACAGCTACCAGACGTTGGACAGCTGAGTATTATCTCCACTACATCGATTGCTTGTAAAATTGTCAAAGTTGTTCTTATGTTGCTTAATGATGACACAATGGTGGTTTCTGTCACTCTTACTACATTCAAAAGGGTTGTTTGATTCAAGTTTGCCATATATCGTATGCCTTGCGTTCTGTTCCCTCTCAGATATTGCTCTATACTCCCGAGAGGCCCTCCCCTCGGAGCACTGCGCCAGCGAGCCTAGACCTGCGGTATAAAGCCCAGAGTCCCAAGGGCTGCATAGAGGATAGCAGCTAGTCTCTTCCTATTTATCCCTGCTCCTATCCTGTCACATCCCTTCACACCTTATCTCATCTTCTCCTAACTAGACTTGCACACTCTACCTCTCCCCTTCCCCCCTCCACTTTACCCTCAGCTGCCCCCGCCATCCATTACACCCTTTGTGTGTCAGGAGGCACCCAGCTACCCATATCCTCCCCCATCCTTCTGCTCTTCCTGCCCAGGGCCTGTGCCTCCCCACCCTATTCTTCCTATCTCCACCCAACGTCCACTAACTGGCGCCTGCCTGTCTGTCCTCCCCCTCTCCATTATTGCGCATTCCCGAGCACCCCTTACCCTTAAGCCCCACGCACCCCTCACTTGCACACAGTCTTAAGCCATCTTCTTTCCCACGCCCGCACTGCGTACGCACCTGATTTCTGCCACATTCTAACACTTTCTTCCCCCTGATACGGATTTTACCTTTGCCTCTCCAGTGCATGGCACACTCTCCCGGCTGCACTACTTCCTTCTCTCCCAAAGAATGGTACAGCTAATCCGGGACTCTCAAATATTGGAAGCAGCGCTTTCTGACCATTCCCCGGTTCTCCTATCACTGGAGGTAGGGCTGGCCTGTCTGGGCCGTAAACCCTGGTGGATGAATATCCAGCACCATTGGACCCCCAAAGGTAAGTCTCCGCTGAAGGCGCACCTTAAAGAATACCTGTCTGACAACCGAGAGTCTGTAGGCTCCCGGAGAATCCTCTGGGCCGCCGCGAAGGCCACCATCAGGGGCCAACTTATGAGAGACGCAGCACAGACCAACCGACAATCAGCTATCCGACAGAAAGAACTGGAGAGGGACATCAGGTCCTTTACCCGCCTCTACACGGCCCATCCTCCCTTGCAGCACCATAGGTCCCTGGACCAGGCCTGAATGGCCCTTAATGGTCTCTTCACCTCCAAAGCAGAATATGCCCTGCAGAGGATGAAAGGGAGACACTATGAGCAGGGGGAAATGGTGGATAGATTGCTGGTGGCACAGATCTGCCAGCGAGAGGCGACCATGGCCATCCCTGCCATATGATCAGCAGGAGGCGTGACCCTTACGCGCCCTCAGGATATCGCAAACAAATTTACTTCGTTCTATTCATCTCTGTACACCCCGGGAGATCAGGTCGCGGAGGATAAATTGACACCCTTCCCCAGGGATGCAGGCATACCCCATCTATCAGACAAGGGCAGGGAGCTACTAGATGGGGAATTCAGCAGAGAAGAGATCGCGCTGGCTATCTCCAAACTACCTTACCAAAAAGCCTGTGGGGAAGACGGCTTCCCAGCAGCATTTTATAGATGGGCAGGGGAGGAGATAGTTAACACACTATAGACTGCATTTCAGGAGGCGGAGCAAACGTCCTCCCTGGGTCCTCTCTCTAACAGGGCGGTGATTGCCGTCCTGCCCAAACCTGGGAAAGACCCCATGCTGTGCCGCAGCTACCGCCCTATCTACTTACTAAACTGTGACATTAAAATACTGCCCATCATCTTGGCCTCCCGCCTACGCAAAGTTCTCCCCTCTCTGGTGCATTGCACACAAGTAGTCTTTGTACCCAGCTGCTCCTCCAGGAATCACCTACACACCTTAGCCCACATGCTCTGGTCGGCTAAAGATCTGAGAGCAAACGCGTTAGCTCTCTCACTTGATGCACAAAAAGCGTTCGACCGCATCGAAGGGAGCTATCTTTTTAAGGTGATGGAGCACTTTGGCCTGGGCGATCAATTCATCGCTGAGGTGCGACTGTTATACAAGCATCCCACTGCGCAGGTCAATTGTGGGGGCTTCATATGGGACCTTAGCCCAATCCATAGAGGGACGTGCCAGGGCTACCCCCTCTCCCCGCTTCTCCACCTCTTGGCCATGGAACCTCTGGCATCCACCATACGTAACTTTGCCAACATCACAGGCATACGACTACCGACCGGTGAATCTAAACTATATTTTTATGCAGATGATGTTCTGCTTACCCTCACTGACCTGTACCGCTATTTGCCGTCCTTGATTAAAATTAGTGACGATTTCTCGTCCTTTTCAGGTTACAGAATAAACTGGGACAAGAGCAAAGCACTCCCCATCTCGGCCGGCACTACAAAGGCGGCCATACATGGGTACCCTTTTCAATGGCAACCCTCCCGTCTTAAATATCTAGGAATTCAGGTGAACAGAGGTATGGTGGGGATGGTCCCGGACAATCTGAACCCACTACTTATGCAGATGCCGTATGATTTTGAAAAATGGTCAATGTTCGGACTCTATGTGGGGCTGAGTGCAATCTGTGCGATTGGTAACCCTCACACGTTTTGTCTACACTATTGGCATGCTTCCTCTCCAGGTGCCTCTTACCCTCATTGATTCCAGAATAAGGTCCTTTGTATGGGGCTCACCAAAGCCTCGCCTCACTGCGTCGAAGCTTAAGCACTGTCGCACCAGCAGAGGAATGAATCTCCCATCTATAGAGCACTATGCCCTTGCCCTCCATCTTTCTCAGCTGGCGTATATGATGCCGGGGGTCCCTGACCCACCGCAGTGGGTGCAAATTGAATGCCACCTATTATGCGAAGACGTAGGTCTTTCCGCTTTATATGGAACAGGGACAAGCCAGCAAGACCCCGACCATCCAGTACTGTTTGCTATGCACAAGGCCTGGTACCGAGCACATCGTCTGTTAGCATCGAACCCCCGCTTTCATGAGAAAGCCCCCCAAAGGGGGAATGTCGACATATGCATTAATGGGCAGAGAATATCCTGGCCCTGGTGAAAGGAAGCGGGTATAAATACCCTTGACCAGCTCCTCTACAATGGAGATTTTAAACCATTTGCACAGATCAGGGAGGAGTTTGGCCTCCCTTCATCACAAATGTGGTGATACAACCAACTAAGGCACTGTCTGAGGAAACGCCTAGGTCCGCACCCATAGTCCCTGTTGATTTCACCAGTGGTGACATATCTCCATACATGGGGTAAACACAAAGAAGTGATGTCAGGGATTTATGGTGTCCTCTCTTCTCATCTCTTCTCACAAACTCTCTCGCGAGCCCTTTGACAGATGGCGAACTCGGCTATCAGTTACTTACTGGGGGGCGAGTGGGCGGATGACTTAGAGGCCCTGGACAGGGGTGCCAGAGAAGCACAGCTGAAGTTCTGCCTTTTTAAAGTCCTGCACGACTGGCACTGGACACCACTGAAACTAAACAGAGCGGGCTTTCTCCCACATGCAGACTGCGGGAGATGCACAATCAAACGCTGTGACACAACCCATATCATCTGTGAATGCCCATCGATACAATCCTTCTGGTCCTATGTAGGCCAGGTTCTGAGTGCCTCCATGCCCCTGCACCTGCCGCTTACCCCCTATGCTATTATTCTGCACGACCTGAGGCATTCACCAGAGCTGTCAAAGCCGAAACGACGCCACTTTCACAGGGCAATGGCCACCGCTAAATATGTATCCTTCGGCAGTGGAGGTCACAGATGCTGCCATCACAGGAGGCCTGGCTGGTGGCTATGATTCATACCGCTTCCCATGAATGAGTCATTTATAATCTAAAAGACCGATCTGACCAGTTTCTCCAAACCTGGGCACCCTTCCTGCATGCAGAGGAAGATGGAGCGGGTGTACACACATCGGAGGCACTGGACCCCCCTTCATACTTGTCACACACCCCGCCTCCATCTCCCCCGTAGTGCGTAGTGCTCCCCATACCCCTACTCTATCTTCTACAGGTGATTGTCCCCATCTATGACCCTCTTACTACCCCACCCCATTCCCCTCCCCCCTCTTTCTCTTCTATCTCCGCTCCTTCCCTATTCCCCTTCCCCTTCCCCTATGTTCCCCCCTCCCCCTGGCCATGCAGACACGCAGCCCAATAGACCCGTAATACACGGGGACGCCCGCCCACCCTGGGGTCTACAGAGGAGACAACTGTCGCCACTGAGTAGCCTTGTACACTCTGTCCCACCCCCCCTCTTTACCCACTTCCCACTCCCTCTTCAGCCAGCATCCATCTCTGCAGCACCATACGCTCCCATCGTCGCTCCTGCACACAGCAGAATAAATGGATACTACCCACATTCAGCAACATCCCCATCCCACCTATGCATCCCACCACTTATTCCGTTCAGTTCCCCTCTCCTCCCCGCGAATACAGATGACCCTCATACCCCCAACGCCACCCCCGTTCCTCTGCTAGGCTCTGTACGAGGCTGCCCTCTCGGGGGCACGCTCCTCCCCCCTCCCCCATAGACCGCGGATAGTACCTGCCTACAACCACCCCAGGGATGATCAAGGGAGAGCCGACCCGCTTCCAGGGGCATGGATGCTGGACATCCGGCAACGTATCACCTACAACAGGCCTGGTGATAACTGACAATGTACCCCACATCCATGGACATCAATGTTTTTCGGAACAATGTACAGAGGAACACATGTTGGGGATGACCCACCTCCGTCTAACCCCTATGTATTTGTGCCCTTTCATCTAAGGCAGGTGGCCTCCCCTTCAGCCTCCCCCTACCCTTTCCAACCTCCTCTCTCCCCCTTTTAGTTTTGTTTTTTGTGCTAATGTAATGGTTGGGAGAAGTAGCACCTTCACCTGAATAGGGCTGTGCCTGCCTTCCACAATGACGGCTCTGCCCCCCTGTGGTGTGTCTGGAGCCAGGGCTCACACTGACAATGGAGGTTGTTGTGCACTTGCAAAGTGCCCCACAGAACTGGCTTTGGCTGGATACAGACACTCTCTGCCTCCAGAGAACAAAGGATTGTTGGGTATAAAAAGAGGGGCCCAGACCCCAGACTTTTAGATCACTTCTGGGAAATCAAGAGGAACCTTTGCCAAGGAGAAGAGCCCGATAAGCTGAGGAGGAATACTGCCCCTGTGCTGTTTGCTGTCTGAGGTTGGCCTGCAGTGGCTGCTTGCTGCCAAGGAAAGGAGAAAAAGGACTTTGCTGTTAGTTTTGTTTTTTGTGCTAATGTAATACGCAAATCATCCATGTTGTTATGATACATGGTTCCTGTATGTATCAAGAGGATGATGTACTCCAAGCCTGTATATCTTTATTGTACATTAAATAAAGAATTGCAACACACAAAAAAGGGTGAGGCCTAGGGACGAGCACCGTGGTACTCCTCATATCAGTTACTTGGTCTCTGATGCGCAGGGTGGCAGCCTGACCCTTTATGTTCTTCCCATGAGGAAGGAACAGATCCATTTAGAGCGGATCCTTGTATGCCAATCTTGTGGAGTCTTTTGATGAAGGTGTTGTGGGTGACAGTGTTGAAGGCCATGGAGAATTCAAGCAGGATGAGGTCCGCTGTTTCTCCTCAGTCTAGGATGATCTGAATGTTGTTGGTGGCCAAAATGAGTGCTGTTTCAGTGCAGTGGTTACTTATGAATCCGGATTGACTGCTGTCTAGAAGATGGTGAAGTTTGAGGTGGGTTGTGAGTTGCTTGTCGATGTCCTTCTAAATCACTTTAGCTGGATAAGGGAGCAGGGAGATTAGTTAGAAGTTGCTCAGTTGCTTTGGGTATCCTGTGGTCTTCTTGAGGAGGTTGTTGATTTCTTTAAGTTTCCATTTATCCAGGAAAGTGGCAAACATGATGGAGGTGTAGTAATATAAAAAGAGTTCAAGAAACTCCAATATGACCTGACCCTATCCCTTCACAAGCCGCTTTAATAAGCTTAGACCTTTCTGATTCATTTAGTATATTGTGGTCCCCTACTCCCATAATTTGACTGTAAAGAGTCCACTTTCTCCTAGAAAGTATTTATACTTTCTGAGAAGCAAGAAAGCAAGGTTGTTTCTTTGTGTTATGACTTCAATTTGTACTATACATGTTCAGCTTGATCAGAATTCCCTTTAAAGTGGATTCCCTCACTCTGTTATACCTGCAAGTGTTGCGCTTCCAGCAATGGAGTCTGTCTATGAAGGCAGCTATTCATACTCGTAGCTGTTTTACTCATTGGTTGCCTTCTTAAGTCTTTGTAGTTGTTAGATTCCCAATGAAATAAATCTCTGCTGTAATCCTCTATGCAAAATGATGAGTCTGAAAGTATCAGAGTTAGAATTGAAGGATCTGTTTTCTGTAAAGCTAGAAGTAGCACATCTGACTGTGATATGTGTGCCATAGAATCTCCTTAGAGCTTTGGATGTGCATGTTTCATGTTTCACTGCATGCCTGCAAATACGTCCTCTACTGCTGCACATGAAGATAACTACCAGTGTTTCATGCCAACCACATGGTGCACAAATATAGTTAATGGTCCTATTGGGGGAATATTGGGATTGTCTGTAGGTATTTGAGAAAATCTTGATTTCTACATTTGGATCACATTCAAATTGAACATTTGAACTTCTCTGACTCACACTTCATTCCACTTATATAAACTTTAACGCTCTGGAATTAGGAATCCTAGGTTTGGTTGCTAGCTTGAGTGTTGGCATTTAGGAGATTATATTGATTTTCTTTATCTGTGTAATGTGTAGATCCTGAATTAGTGTAGTGTTCTACAGTGAGATTTCTTTCCACTGGAACTCCTGTGCAGATGAACTTGTTAGCAATCGATGTAGGCTGACCATCAATATATATTGTGTATGTAAATCTGGCTTGATTGGGAACTATCCTGGGTGGCAAATTACAGTTGTTGTCTTGTGTCTGCAATTTTGCATATCCAACCATATCTTTCTTCAGTTTGCAAAGAATTCCACTGTGCTCTTCCTTCAAGTCATTTCCTATGAATGCAGGAGTTAAATAAAACAGTAGTTTTACTCTGTCTGGGTAAATGTGGAATATATATTCAGACAAAATTTAGAAAACTCATTAATGCCTGCAGTATTTTCCAGTTTGTTCAGTGGTTCAACTTTCCCATGAACTCAGGTGTGAGTCATTTTTCCTTTGGCGGATAATTAATATTTCAGAAAAATTACATTTAAATTACACATTTTTTATTCCATTTCTACAAATTGATTTTTGTAGCTTGAACACACAAGTATCAAGACCTACTCATCTTCATGATGAATCTGTTCCCCTCTTTCTTGTACATTGGCTTGTACCTTTTCAGGTCTATAGGAAGAATGGCACCCTTATTTCGGTCAGGTTTCCTATCTCCACAATCCTGGAAAGAGTATGAATAATGCTCATCAGAAGATTAATGTCTACGTGGAACCCTATTTGGTTTGCTATCTATAAGGCATGTCCTCAGTGCTCCTTATCTCTATAATAATACTCAAACTTCTATTTTAGGACTCCATCCTGGATTTTTCAACTCTCCTTTGGGTCTTTGTGTCAATTGTGTCTTTTCTTTAGAATTTTGTTCATTTTGGAAGGCAGGTTTTAGTGAGGTCTTCATGAATTAGTTTTCAAAGTGTCCCTTCCCACAGAGTCATCCATTTTAGAGATTATGTTTGACAACTTCACTTCATTCTCATTTTGTGGAGTGTCCACATGCGTTTGTCATATGGCCAAGAGCACTGCATTACTCTTTACACTGTGAAGCATGATTTATGCAACAGTAGTGATAATTCTTATTAATTTCATAAGCAGGGCCACTCAAAGAGAAGCGCCATGTTCCTCCTGTATGTGTCCATAAACCTTGGGCAATACCACTGTTGATAGAATGCTTATTCATTATTCTGTGTTGCTTGTGGATTGATGCAGGTGCTTGAGCATGTGTAAGTGCCTCAATTATGTCTGTCACCTCTGTACCCCACTGTTGCAATATGTATTGTCTCGCTGTTCCACAGCTGTTCCCTATCACTTCAACCAACATTTCTTTAGCTTCACTTGTATTTAACCAACCTCTATCTCGTTGAGGTACATATGCTGGTAATTCAGGTCATGCTTGTCATGGTGATAATAATGGTCCTCAATGTACTGATTGGATTATATCTGGCAATCTCTCTTGAAAGAATCAGTGGCGAAATATGATAATGGCACCTCAGGAAACCTATACGGATCATATTAGAGTATATGGCAGAGGAGGATCGATTAGAACATATGCAGTGAAAAGTCATGCCACATTCCCTGCTTCTATTTCAATTCATCAGTTCTCTAGTAGGAATGCTTTTGCTGTCAAATGACCAGTAAGATTCAGATTCAGATACATCCACCGCTTCTACTTCTAATATTTTGCTTCACCTGCCATTATTTATGAAGAAGTACTGCAGGTATGGCTATATCCTTTGCAACTGTTGAGTGCCAAATCAACCTTGGACAAGGAGATACCATTGCTAAGCCTCAGGAAGATAATAAAATAACCTTGGAGGTCCCTGGATTAGTTTGGCTGTGTACCAAATGTTCGGAGGGGTGGGGCTCTCAGGGACCCTCAGTAACCCCAAGAACTCCATGACTCCCCAGGGGCCTGGCCCCTCATTGGACAACACGCTTCATGGCCCAAAATTATTGGGGGGGTCGCAACCACTAGATTTACCTAGCCCAAAGAGGAAGCTATTACATTTTTGGAGAAAAGGAAAACTGACAGATGTTGCTCACCCCTCCCATTAAATTATGCCCTCATAGAGTAAGGTATTGAGAGCCTGACAAAGCTGTCAGAGAATCATTAGTCTGCAAGTGATAACTGAATCCTACACTGAATGCCTAATTGAGCATGCACACAAGTCTTCATATTTTACTGGAAACTAATATTTAGTATGTCTGGTAATCTACAAATCATATGCGTAAGAAAGAGTCAGCAAGCAAAATGGAGAAAAGCGTGAATGCTAAATATGACTCAATCATATTTCATCATATATCCCTAACCAATTAGTCTGTTCTCTATCTAAACTATATTTAGCTGATTGAAAAGATAGTTATTTTTATTATTATTATTATTATTATTATTATTAGTGTTGGACTTGGCCCTTTTTGCAGGGTCATCCCCGGACATTTTGCCTCCTCCTGTATTTTTTCTGACCTGTTGGTGGTTTTATGACTCTGGGCACTTCACCACTGGTGATCAGTGCGAAAGTGCATATGCTCTCCCTGAAAATTATTGTTATGGATTAGTGATTCCATTATTGGCTTATTTGATTTACTTGTCAGACCCTAGTACAGTGCACTATGTGTGCCCAGGGCCTGTAAAACAATTGCTGCTGGTGGGCTTGCAGCACTGATTGTGCCACCCACAGAAGCAGCTTGTAAAATGTGACTCAGGCCTGCCATTGCAGAGCATGTGTGCAGTCTGGGACTGCCATGTCGACTTGGCAAGTGCACACACTTGCCAGTCCCTAAACCTTCCCTTTTCTACATATTAGTCACCCCTAAGGTAGGCCCAAGGTACCCCTGTGGGCAGGGTGCATTGTATGTGAAATGTAGGACATGCCCTGATGTGTGTGGCATGTTCTGATAGTGAAATACTGCCAATTTCGTTTTTCATTATTGCAAGGCTATCTGTTCCCATAGGACAGAATGGGGAGTTTGTTTATAACATCTTATAAACATAACTGACCCTAGGAACAAGATAGAAAAATAAAGTTTAGTATGCCTGGACTCAGAATGTTAAAGTGCATCTTTTAGTGAGGGTGATTTTTACATTCTGTGTTTGAAAATACCACTTTTAGAAAGTAGGTATTTTCTTGCCTAACCATCCAGTGTGCCTCTGCTAGGTTTGTGTATTGCATGTCTGGCTTTTGGATGACAGGGGCTGGAGACGGGCAGCGGCTCCAGAAGTCTGATGAGTCAGGGCTGGGCTGAATAGGCTTAACTGCATTTGGAGTGGTGGGAGGAGTAGCGCCTTCGCCTGAATAGGGCTGTGCCTGCCTTCCACAATGACGGCTCCACCCCCCTGTGGTGTGTCTGGAGCCAGGGCTCACACTGACAATGGGGGTTGTTGTGCACTTGCAAAGTGCCCCACAGAACTAGTTTTGTCTGGGTACAGACACTCTCTGCCTTCAGAGAACAAAGAATCTTTGGGTATAAAAAGAGGGGCCCGTACCCCAGACTTTTAGATCACTTCTGGGAAATCAAGAGGAACCTTTGCCAAGGAGAAGAGCCTGATAAGCTGAGGAGGAATACTGCCCCTGTGCTGTTTGCTGTCTGGGATTGGCCTGCAGTGGCTGCTTGCTGCCAAGGAAAGGAGAAAAAGGACTTTGCTGTTTGCTTTGTCACCTGCTTGAAGAAAAGATCTCCAAGGGCTTGAAACTGAGCTTGCCTCCTGTTCTGAAGTCTCAGGGACACAAAGACTTCACCACCAGCTCCCCTGAATTCCTTTGCTCGGAATTCCAACCTGCAAAGAGGTGCCTGCTGCTGTTTAGGACCTCTAGAGACTGTTTGTCGCTGGGAGCTGGAAAATCGGCGCAAAATCGAAGAAGCGTGACGCATCCGCACCTGTTTTCGACGCATCTCTAAAGAACCCGTCGCAGCGCCTGCCGCGGCTCGAGAAATCGCCGCACGACGCATCGGGTGCAACGAAGTCCAAGATCACCGCACCGATCCTGACGCAAGCCTGCTGTGCGGCTGCACGAAGCCACGCATCGTACCGGATCGACGCATCGCATTGAGGCGCCAAGACTGTCGCATCGTTGGGGGCCGCAGTAGGAAACAGACGCATCAACTCCCCACGCAGTAAGAAAACGACGCATCACCTCCTCTCCGGTAAGGAAACGACGCATCACCTCCTCTCCGGTAAGGAACCGACGCATCAACTCCCCTGCGCTGCAGTAAGGAACCGACGCATCACCTCCCCCGGAGCAAGGAATCGACGCATCACCTTCCCTGAGTGTAAGGAACCGACGCATCACCTTCCCTGCGGCCATTTTGTTTGTTTTGCGTGACGCATCTAAGGTACTTTTGAGAAAAGTGTCACATTTACAACTTGCTTTTAACTGAACTATTTCTACCATTTGAAGGCCTTATTTTTAATACTGTATTGTGGAATTTTGTCGTTTGTTCTTGTTTTGGTTTAGATAAAGATTACTTATTTTTCTAAACTGGTGTGGTGTCCATTTGTAGTGTTATTACTGTATGTGTTTACAAATGCTTTACACACTGCCTCTGAGATAAGCCTGTCTGCTCGTGCCAAGCTACCAGGGGGTGAGCAGCAGTTATTTTAGGAGTGTATCCCCCCCACCCTGACTAGAAGCAAGGGTCCCTATTCAGACAAGGGTACCTACCTCTGCCAACTAGAGACCCCCATTTCTAACAATTATTATTATTATTATTATTATTATTATTATTACTATTATTACTATTATATTTCTCTGTGGCATGTTTAGACCTGAAATTGGAATCCTGTTTCTCAGAATTCCTCCAGGAATGGGTTCATCTGTCTAGCTCCTCCCCAATTCCTATTCTGTTATATAACATTTTAGTATATTGTGGTCTTTGGAGAAAGAAATGATGCTCTTGATCTGCTCGTCTATCTTCTCCCCCATATAGTGAACAATGCATTTGTTCAATTATAGAAAACACACATAGTTCTATGTTTTATTGTTAGAAATTGGATTTCTGGTTGGCTAGGGCTTGCACCTAAGCCAGGCAGAAACCACCACTCTAGTCAGGGCAAGGGAGTTACACGCTGAAGATAACCCCTGCTCACCCCCTTGGTAGCTTGGCATGAGCAGTCAGGCTTATCCCAGAGTCAATGTGTAAAGCGTTTGCTCAACACACTCACACAGCAGCAACACACTAGGCACACCACAAAAGAAACTCCACACAAGGTTATATAAAAAAATAGCCTTTGTATTATCATAAACACATTAGAATTATCATCACACATATACACTGTGCCAACTGGCACTAGGCAATATTTACAGGGGATTATATACCTAGGACAGGGCCAATCGGGCCACTGTCAGAACCATCACAAGCACAAGTAGTAAAAATATCACAACCTGTAACTACTGGCAAAATACTGTACTCAGCATTATCACTAGTATAAACACATGATGCATAAATCACATTAGATCAGGCATAAACAGCAGCATAAACACCTTATGTCATAGGCATTGTAGTGTGGATTGTGGCCTCATTGTCGACATTGCTAAGTTAGCTTAGGCCTAGCTGCCATGATGCCCTTTTTGCACACGTTACTTTGTGACTTTGTTTTTCCAGACTCTGCTTCTGCCTATGTTCATGAGAACTGTCTACATTTCTGCCTTTCATGTTTTCTGCTGTTCTCTGTGGTTTTCGTCTGCACACGATGTACAAGGTCGAAAAACAACGTCCCTTGTTATTCTGTTCTGGTCAGCCCCACGCACTTAGACATAACACGAAGCACAGCTGCATTGCTGAAATTCGAGTGCTTTTAATATTGCAAGCTATCTGTTAGAGACACTTGGATAAAAACCTTTCCAGGGAGAAGAGCTGTGCTTGTCCGATGATGTAAACCTTGCATCTAGTTCTTAAGTTATGGGGGTCCCCCTGACAAAGCCCAGAGGTCTTTTATTTTTATAATAAACTAGTTACTAGCACGGGGAGGGTGGCGAGGCATTATAGTCCTTTATCCACTGTCTTTATAAAATGCTGTCCCCATTTGTATTCTATGGAATTGTAACGATGCTTACTATTTTGTCTTTATGCATTATAATGCTAGTACTGGCACGTGTACTGTGTCTTAGAGCACGTTAGTTGAAATAAACATTTTAAACTATACTGTGTCTCTTAATACGCACGTTGTGGACAAGTATGAGTGAGTAATGAAAGAGTGTTCTTGCTCCCGCGATTCCTGAAAGAGTCCGTGTTCTGCGATGTCTAATCATTGGTAGCTTCGCTGTAGTACGGAGAACGAATGAGACACTATAGCTAGTCGGATTGGGATTTTGGGCACTAAGGTGGATGGTTGGTACACCACTATACACAGAGGTCCTGTTTTCCTGCGCATAGTTCTGTATATGTGCAGAATCCCCGCAACATGGCGCCCACAACGTTTGATCTGGTTCTTATCTGCGAGACGCTTGAGTAGTGCTTGTGCTTGTCCACAATTCCCTCACTTCTGTTTCTGGAAACCGATGTGAGGGTGTAACCTCCTATATTGATGTTTGTATAGGTTCTTTCAAGCTTGAAGTTATTAAAAGGTATTCTCTTTATTGTTAACCCTATATTGCGCTGCCACGCACTAGGTTGTTATTCATTCTTGGTCTTAATGGCTGTGAATATAAATATCCGCGCTCCGAGCTCATTTGACAGCGTATGGAGTGCCAGACGTGGGTGTCGCTCTAATCTTTGTGGTGCAAGCTGATCCAGCTTACCACTTTGAGGTGTTTTATTCATGGGCCACTTTTCCGGCGGTGGATGGGGCTGATAATTTGTTCCATGTGTACACTGCCACGGCCCTTCCTAATGCTTATCGGCCTTATCAGGCTCTTGAGGTTCCGCTCATGGCATGGCAACACCGAATTTGGTTTAATGGGGCCCTCCCACACCCGGTCACCCCGATTCGTTTAGGCCCTTTATCGATAGATGGGGCTGCTTGGCCTGTTTTGGCCGGGTACACCCCGCATCCACGTTATTTAGCTGTTCCGGTAGATGAACTGCGTGTGTTGCATACGTCTTTGGAACGTGTGCACAGAGCTTTGGTGCAGTATGTCACACGCAACGTCCAGATGGCCCCTCCTGGAGTTGCAGCGCAACCAGCTGGGCCTGGCGGTGTAACTATAAGTCCCGTCATGTTAATTCGGTGATGGGAAAGCGCCCACAGAATAAGGATGATTTACCTTATTGGCTTGCAGAGAAATTTGACCAGCTGGAAGTGGTGTTTCTGAATACCTCTCCTGTGGAAAAACACAGGATTTTGACTATAAGTTTGCCAAAGGACTTAATTCCAGAGTTAACAGAATGCAACAACTGGGGTAAGGTATTTGCGGCAGTGTATGCGAAGTGTTTTGGCACTCCCTCAATGACAGTCCTCCCCGCCGTGATTAAGCGTGTTCAAGACGAACATGGCCCTTAAGCGGCTGTGGAGTTGTGGATGCGACTAGTGGGAGTGTTCGATGTAGTGGCTGATCTAATCCTTGCAAATGTCAAGGGTGATGCAGTTAACTTTCAAGTAGCTAACGCTTTGGCTTTGGTCCCAGAGCTGGACAAGCCTCGCGAATTACCGAAAATTATTGCACAGGCTTATAAAACCATTGGCCGCAATAGTTTGGGAGTTAAGCCTTTAGCTAAAACGCAAACTCAGA
This sequence comes from Calotriton arnoldi, assembly GCA_963921515.1. Taxonomy (NCBI): domain Eukaryota; kingdom Metazoa; phylum Chordata; class Amphibia; order Caudata; family Salamandridae; genus Calotriton; species Calotriton arnoldi. The sequence goes on from CAWUFW010009831.1 coordinate 680,465, forward strand.
TACAAACACAACAAAAATCTCAGTCTGATGAAGACGAGAAACCGTTCTTTTCTAAAAAGAACTGGAAAATAAAGAAGCAGGGGAAGCAACCACAGAAGCAGGGGTCACGTGCTGCGTCACCGGCTGCCGAGTCTTCTGAACGCACTTATGATTTGCGCGACCGAGCGAAAATTAAGGGGCCCATTACGATGGCGGGCGGAGGCACGACCGCGGTGGTGGCAGAGCGGGAAAATGCCTTTTTCCGACCGCCAGCAGCGGTCTTCACGCCCGCCATATTAGGATGGGAAAACATAGGCATTTACCGTCCGCCGCGGTGTGACGCCAACCGCCATCGAACAGTGCCCGCCACCGCGGCGGAGTGAGCCAATCACCACACACCGCCGTGCGGAATGACGTCCCGTACGCCGAAGATATCACGATGCCGGAAACAGGGCAGCGTACCGTGACGGAGAAACCGCACAGCGAAAGACAGCAGAGACATCACAGCGGAGACAGAAAAAAAACACCCGGGACACACCGCGATGGATCCTGCCCTACACGCTCTCCCGGTGCTGTACATGATCCACCACCTGCAAGTCATCCACCGCCACGGACGCCTCCGCAGGTACGTACAGACACAACAGTGCAAGTAACACAATACACAGCTCCAGGGGGAAAAACATCGCATGGGAACACCACACACCCCTGTGGGGACAGGCACACAGCCATCACTGCACACACACATGTCCCACCTGTCACAAAAACATCACGCCACATACTGCCCACCCATGTACCGCATTCATGAACAAATGTCCCGATCACGTCACCGCCGCGGTCAGTGTGCATGAAACCATGCACACAACGCAGAGCACAGGGCCAGCGCATGCCAAGGGCACCGTACAAATTGCACAGAGCCACAACTACATCCACAACACACCAGCAACCGCCCTGAAGGGACACAACATGTGTCTCACAAGTGCCACTCCTGCACAACAACAACACAACTACAGCCACACCATGCCCCACGTCCCAACAACTGCATATACAGCCACAGCAGGACCCTTTGCAAAGGAACACATAGCACAGAAGCCCAGGCCCCAGCCAACACACACACCACAACAACATCACACACAAGCCAAGAACACTGAGGCCAGGCAAAAAATGTACACACACACAGATGAGGACCAAACACTTCACTGCACACTACCTGACAAGTCACACACACACACACCACCCTGACTCACAGCTACATACACACACCACATGCCAGCAGTAATGGAGGACAACATATAGGAAAGCCAAAGTGAGGTGCCCACAAATGGAAGGGCAGTGACTAAACCATCAAGCATGTGTGATGCACATGCAAGACAAGACACATGTGAGAACACACACAGCCCATCACAGCACACATGGCTGACACAGTCAGTCAACACAAACCACGGTCACCCCAATGCTACAACTCCTGGAGACAGCAAGGACACCCATGTATAGGCACAGGGATGTAAGGAAGGCCCTGAACACAAACACTGACCAGCCACACATAGGCATCCAAATACTGGACAAGACAACGTCTGCTGCACAACACACAGGGCCCAGCGACACACTACATGATAGCCAAGCACAAGTAGGATATGTCACACATACCTCCTCCCACAACAGCAACACACAATACTGCCATATGCACAAAACACAACCACAGGGCTAAACAACTACACATACAGGCACACCACTCCAGGGTCACACATGGCAGTAGTTGACAATGCATGTGCACACGCATCCACAGTCACAACAAAGTCACCCCCTTCACACCATACACTTCTCCACCACCCAAGTGCACACATTGGAAGTAAGCCATGGGACCTGGATAACTCATCACCACAAGATGTCCATACACCGACACTGATTGGCACACAGAAAGGAAGCTCACACAGACCCCATTACCCTGGCCTGCCTGCCTGTAAGCCTGTGCCCAAACTCCCACCCTGTGCTGCCATTGCCCACAAACCTGACATGTGTCCACCATAGATAACATGAGCGAAGAAGGAAGATGACTACAAGACTTCATTGCCAACCACCTGCACTGCACCCATAAGTATCACAGTCATGTAGAAATGAAGTGCCTCCTGCCCCTGCAAAAAAATGAAATGTGACACAACCCATTGGCAATGTCGAAGTGGCATACTGAGCCTGTGATACATTAAACCATGCACACACAGAAACAACTTTATTCAGGAAGGACACTGACACAACTCACTGCAGGACCAACTGTGTTTATTCACTATTTGCATATAGAGCCAACAAATTTGGGCAACAGCAAAGCCAGTGGGCATTTCAATATGCACAGTATTTACATGAAAAGCTGCACAGGCAGGGGGCAAACAGCAGTGAACGACAAGGCCAGTGGCCAGGACACAGTGCAGGTTAAGTCCATGAGATCCTGCACAGGCAGGGGGCACACAGCAGTGAACGACAAGGCCAGTGGCCAGGACACAGTGCAGGTTAAGTCCATGAGATCCTGCACAGGCAGGGGGCACACAGCAGTGAACAACAAGGCCAGTAGGCAGGACAAAGTGCAGAGTGAGTCCATGAGAAGCTGCACAGGCAAGTGGCAAACAGCAGTGAACAACAAGGCCAGTGGCCAGTCCAAAGTGCAGGTGAGGTACATGAGAAGCTGCACAGGCAAGGGGCAAACAGCACTGAACAACAAGGCCAGTGGCCAGGACACAGTGCAGGTGAGGTACATGAGAAGCTGCACAGGCAAGTCTAGGACATCAGTCGACAACAAGGCCAGTGGCCAGTCCAAAGTGCAGGTGAGGTACATGAGATCCTGCAGAGGCAAGGGGCAAACAGCAGTGAACAACAAGGCCAGTGGCCAGGACACAGTGCAGGTGAGGTACATGAGAAGCTGCACAGGCAAGGGGCAAACAGCACTGAACAACAAGGCCAGTGGCCAGGACACGGTGCAGGTGAGGTACATGAGATCCTGCAGAGGCAAGGGGCAAACAGCAGTGAACAACAAGGCCAGTGGCCAGGACACAGTGCAGGTGAGGTACATGAGAAGCTGCACAGGCAAGGGCCAAACAGCAGTGAACAACAAGGCCAGTGGCCAGGACACAGTGCAGGTGAGGTACATGAGAAGCTGCACAGGCAAGTCTAGGACATCAGTCGAAACAAGGCCAGTGGCCAGTCCAAAGTGCAGGTGAGGTACATGAGATCCTGCAGAGGCAAGGGGCAAACAGCAGTGAACAACAAGGCCAGTGGCCAGGACACAGTGCAGGTGAGGTACATGAGAAGCTGCACAGGCAAGGGGCAAACAGCACTGAACAACAAGGCCAGTGGCCAGGACACAGTGCAGGTGAGGTACATGAGAAGCTGCACAGGCAAGGGGCACACAGCAGTGAACAGCAAGGCCAGTGGCCAGTCCAATGTGCAGAGTGAGTCCATGAGAAGCTGCACAGGCAGGGGGCACACAGCAGTGAACGACAAGGCCAGTGGGCAGGACAAAGTGCAGAGTGAGTCCATGAGAAGCTGCACAGGCAGGGGGCACACAGCAGTGAAACACAAGGCAAGTACAATGTGAGTAGTTACATCAGAAGCTACACAGGGAATGTATGCAACTCTACCATGCCATGCCCAGCAACAGAGTAATGGGTCTGACAATGGGCATCACACGCACCCCTGTGGACAGACAGGTGTGTGAGGGTGACCACCACTCAGATGGGGCTGTCTGTCGGACTTGGAGCTGACTGTGTGTTGGGGTCTGTTGGCGGACTACCCTGGGCAGTGGGAGTAACAACTGTGGAAGAGCCAACTCTGCATGTGGTAGCTGGGGGGCTGCTTGGACCAGGTGGGGTGGTGGCCCGGGGAGGTGGACTCATGCCCTGGTGAGACACAGTGTGTGCTGGAGATTGTGGAGGGGTGCCTCTCCACTTCTTGGGGATCCTGAAAGGCTTCCCTGTCAGGGGATTGAGGGGAACTGGGGCAGACACAACAGGTGACCGCAACACCAAAGCTGATTCTGGTGTGGATGGTGACCCCCCCTCTGGGGACATGCTGGAACCCGCTGTGCGCTTGCCTGGTGTTTGCCGCCGCCCTGCCTCCCTCTGTCCACCAGCTTTGCCCCCTACAGTGTCCTCCCGTGCTGGCTTCACAGGGCTTGGGATGGGAGTGGAGGTCAAGGATGGATTATCCATGGGGCCCTCATCCTGTGTAATGTTTGCAGGCAACACCTTCACAGTGGGTGTGGAAACTGTCTTCTTGCCTCTGCGAGATGTCTTTGGGACAGGGGAGTCTTTGGCAGGAGAGGAAGGTGAGGCCTGTGACCCTGATGCTTTTTTCTTTGCTTTGTGGCCCTTGCTGTCGCCTGATGGACTTTTCTCTCTGCGCTCTGGGGTGGCCTTACTCTTATGTGGGGATGGTGTCTGTGCCCTAGTACGCTTGTGTTGCTGCTGCTCCTGTGTGCTGCGGGTTCTGTATCGGGACTTTGGGGTCCGTTGGGCATTGTCACTGTCGTCAGAGGTGCACAGTGACATGGGGCCGGACCGAGTGCTGGGAGCCGCTCCCTGACTATGTGCCTGTTGCAGGGCTGCTGTCACAGTTGATGACAAGGACTGCACAGTGCGGTGTAGCCCACCTACGTCGGAATGTAAGCCCTCCATGAAAGCTATAACCTGCCCCAACTTTTTGTTGTGCTCTTGGAAGGCATTGAGAAGTGCTGTCTGCCCCACACACAGCTGGCACAATAGCTCGACTGCTTCTGCACTGAGGGCAGCAGGGCTGACATGGGTTGGGGCAGCTGTGCCTGGGGTGACACGGGCAGCACCAGTGGAGGTTGAAGGGAGGCTGGGCACTGGACGCTGTGTGGCGGAAGAGGAGGCAGAGTCCCCGTTCCCTGTACCCCCAACATGGATGTGTCACCGCTGGCGTCAGATGAGGTAGAGCTTTGTGTCTCCAGCTGTGAGTCCTCTAGCAGACTCCTGTCCCCCTCCTCGGCGCTGGTCACATCTGTGTCAGTCAGCTCCGGTGCGGCTGTTGCAGTGGAAGCCTCACCACTGGTGTCCGTCCCCTCTCCCTCTGCACATACGGGAGCTGCTGCATAGGAGAGAGAAGTACTGTGAGATGAGTGGCATCAACAGAACTAACACGTGCCAATACATCTGCATCCTAGAAAGAGGAGTGCAGCACATTGCATGCCACCCTGTGCACACATATATCTTGACACCCAGAATTTCGACACAACGGTGCATGTCCGCCACACGTCCTGCCATAAGTGACCCAGGTGATTCACACAGCACACCATCCTGCAGTTGGCTCACATCAGACACAGCCCCAAAATGGCCTGTGCACACACACTGTCCCGATGTTGGCAAGGATGAACACCACGACATGGTGCACATCACCTACATGTGTGGAGCAGTAGGGGACCACACAGACTACAACATACCAGCCCACAATGACCCTGCACACATGCCATCCACCATATCGAGTCCATGGGCACATCTACTGTTGCACATTGGCCTCAGATGTCTGACTGGCAGACATCTGAGGTCTGGAATTGCACGCATTCATTGAAACGCATTCACAGTTGGCACACTGGCATTACCATCCATCAGAATTCACACACTACCCCACAGCAGAAGGTACCTGAAGGCCACAACTCCAAATGTAAGAGAGATGCACAGTGCTAAAACTCAATTCATGAAGCGCCGTTTGGGCAAAAGCATGGCACATACACCCAGCACAGAGGCCACTCACAAAACATTGCACCACACAACCAACGTCACACAGCTGACAATTTGCACACTCTGTAGACACATGCACCCACTCCCAGCCAAAGGCAGCCTGCAACACATACTCACCCCTGGCTCGCTGCTGATGCTCCCTCAGTCGTCTGTCCAGCTCAGGTTGTGTGACAGCCAGGATGCGGGCCATTAGTGGTGTCATGCTGCGCCTAGCCAACCTGCCAGTCCGAGGGAGCAGCCCCAGCGTCATCTCGGCCACGTTCTTGCTCAGCCGGCAGATGTCGTCCCACCTTTTATGACAGTGGGTGCGCCTTCGGTTTGACACACCCAGATCCCTTACTCTGGAGGCAATGGCCCTCCACACGGCTTTACGCTGGTGGACCTTCAGCTGCAGGCATGGGAGACAAGAGGGGTGATGTGCCAGTGACACAGTGCACAATAACAACACAACGAAAATGCAGTAGCACGACAGTGACTCATCCAAAACTCCAGCTACAACTGTCACATAGCCAACAATTGCTCTGAACATGATGCAATGTCATTGGTCAATCAGACATACAGGCATGCATGTTCGATGGTGGACATAGTACCTCCACATCCCATTCACATTCAGGATACCAACACAGCAAGCAACGTGTAGTCTGCCTGCAGCTACTGTCTGCAGTTACCTACAACTACACATAGAGAAGATAGCAAAATATGTGTCATGTTGTTGGACTCACTGTGTCCAACACTGCGCAGACCTAAGTGTCCTAGCCCTGTGAAAGCCTCACTGTGTCTTGGAACTCACATAGAGTGACAACAACTGTCATACACACACCCTTCTCCCACGCCTGCTCCTGTGCAATCTACATGGCAGAGATGGGACTTAGATGAAGAGGCGTGAGCCAAACACACATGGTACACACTGTACATGCAGTGATGTGGACATGTGGCATTCAGTGGGGACTGTGCAGGGGAGGTCGACTGACACTGAGTGGGTCAATTGGGAGCAACACAGCCATTCACACAAATGCTAACTGGCTAGACTCCTGCATCACCAAAATGCAGCTGCACTGTATGGCTGACACTACAGGACATGTCCCTCTACTCAGGATAGGCATCCAGGGTAACGTGTGTAAGAGCCCACCAAGCCCTTCCCGCTGTAGTAAACATGATAGGCAGTGCATGTCAGAGCCCCACAACCACTGACACATACCGAAGCACCTCCACCCCACGTGTGCACACCCTGCACTCTCACTCACAGTCTGGGAGACTTACCACGACATTAGGGCCGCCATAAAGCCTTGGGTACTGTGCAAGCACCCCGTCTACCAGGACCCCAAGCTCCTCACTGGTGAAGGGACTGGCACGGATCTTCTGAGTCCTCGACTTCACAATGGACATGTGGCAGCAGCAGCACGTTGAGGGTGGCAGTCAGCAGTCCCTTGAGGCAGCAGGTGCAGGGTGGCAGCCAGCAGTCCCTTGAGGCAGCAGGTGCAGGGTGGCAGCCAGCAGTCCCTTGAGGCAGCAGGTGGAGGGTTGTCAGTCAGCAGTCCCTGGTAGCTGTGGGAATGTGGTGCTCCCTCCCACACATATATAGGCCCCTGGGGCTGTGTCAGTGGTCCCAGGGTGCTGCAATTGGTGTACGAGGTCTGCCTCATTCAAATACATCCAATGTCCACCTCCGCGGTGGCGGTGCACGCCTACTGCGATTTTCAAACTCGCATCAGCCTACCGCGAGTCTGCTTCCCATTGGCTGCAGGGGCATGGTCCATGCCGGTGACACACCGTAGGATGCATGTGCGCGCTACCGCGGTGGTGCATCTTTTGAATGCCTCCAGTGACCGCCTCCGTGGGGGTGGTGCACGCCCACCGCGATTTTCATACTCGCATCAGGCTACCGCGAGGCTGCTGCCCATTGGCTGCAGGGGCATGGTCCATGCCGGTGACACACCACAGGGGCCAGGCGGTAGGCACCGCCATATGTCTGGCAGACAGTGCCTGGAGTGACCGTGATTTGGGTAGCGGTGCATGGTGACCGCAATTGTCACATACATATCTGGCGGTGTCTCCCGCGATCGTGCATGGGTTATGGGCGGTGCCACACCTCAGTGGCCAGGCGGTAGGCACCGCCATATGTCTGGCAGACAGTGCCTGGAGTGACCATGATTTGGGTAGCGGTGCATGGTGACCGCTATTGTCACATACATATCTGGCGGTGTCTCCCGCGATCGTGCATGGGTTATGGGCGGTGACACACCTCAGTGGCCAGGCGGTAGGCACCGCCATATGTCTGGCAGACAGTGCCTGGAGTGACCGTGACTTGGGTAGCGGTGCATGGTGACCGCAATTGTCACATACATATCTGGCGGTGTCTCCCGCGATCGTGCATGGGTTATGGGCGGTGCCACACCTCAGTGGCCAGGCGGTAGGCACCGCCATATGTCTGCCAGACAGTGCCTGGAGTGAGCGTTAATGGAGTTGTGGAGTAGCTGTGCTGCACCTAACGTGTCCTCCAGCTCTCTGCATAGGCCAACATATACAGTGCCCAGTGTCTCAACAATTGAAGGGTCCTCATGAGGGCAAATGCACAAAAGGGACATGTCACTCCACGTCACCAACACATACCATATATGGGTCGCCAATACATTGCATGGGCACATACACTCGCACATGTCACATGTGCTGTGTAATGAAATGTAGACTGTCCAGTTACTGTGTTGCATAGCATATGGAGATAATGGTCAATGTCTGTGTGTGCAATGTAACGCACAATGTCGTCTCATTGACTGGACTAGGGGCATCAGCAACTGGCACATTGTCCAATGCACATGCACACACGTGTCCCCCACACTCAGCCGGTGGTCAGTGTGTAGTTGATGTGTGCCATGTGCAACCTGTGTTGGGAGGTGTATCAGGGCCAGCAACATGGTGTGTTCGGGTAGTATTGCAATTATTAACATATGCTGGGGGTCATACTCACAGGTATGCACACATATCTGTTAGTATATCACACTGTGCATGCGAATGAGCTGGAGGGGTGCACAGATAATTGCTGCTGGTAAGGGGACAGGTGTACGAGTAGTGTGCCTGATGTGAACCTACTTGTGAAGTGCCCTGTCGGTTAATGGTGCTTGTTGTAAGACTTGGGAATGTGTCTGTAAAAGAAATTGATGTGATGCACATTTCATGGTCTTCTGCATTGACATCTGTGCACTGTGATCTGTCCTAGGAGGAGGAGGCACAATATCCATCGTCCGTTCACAGTCCTGGCAGACATGGAGAATGAGGAAATAATCCGCAAATTCAGGCTGGACCGACAAACCCTGCAGAACCTATGTGCCATGTTGGAGCCCCACCTGCAGCCACGTCGGACATATCCAACAGCTTTCACCACAACAGCTAAGGTGATGGCATGCCTGCATTTCTTTGCAACGGGCTCATTCCAGCACACGGTCGCAAGTGCAGGCGGGATGTCATAGCCGATGTTCAGCATGGTGCTGAGGGATGTCCTGTCGGCCATGATGCTGTACAAAGACAGATATGTCCATTTTCCAAGGGGGCCTGAGTTGGTGGCTGTGAAGGGCGATTTCTATGCCCTTGGACATATCCCACATGTCATTGGTGCAATTGATTGCACACATGTTGGGCTTGTGCCACCACAGGCACGTGAACAGGTTTACCGCAATAGGAAGCATTCACACTCGGTAAATGTTCAAGTGGTGTGCCTGGCGGACATGATCATCTCACACGTGTGTGCCAAGTTTCCCGGCTCAGCCCATGATGCCCACATCTTGCGCAGCAGCATCGTTCCTCAGTTGATGGCCAATCTGCTTCCTGAGCGTGCATGGCTTGTGGGGGAGTATGTATAGTGGATTAGAGTGGTGTGTGTGTGTGACATGCTGTTGTGTTGCATTTTGGGACTGCAAGGTTAATCTGTGTCTCTCACACACAGGTGACTCGGCATATCCAAACCGCCCATGGTTGCTGAGCCCATTGCGGAACCCCGTCACGCCAGCTGATGTGCGATACAATGATGCCCATGGGAGGACACGGCGTGTGATAGAACGGACATTTGGTCTCCTAAAATCAAGATTTCGGTGCCTGGACCGTACTGGGGAGCCCTTATGTACTCGCCAGGAAGGTGTGTCAGATAGTGGTGGCATGCTGCATGCTCCACAACCTGGCCATTCGCAAGGCAATACCCCTGATCCTGGATGACGATGATGAGCAGCCAAGGCCGCCGCCTGCAAATCAAGCCGGATCCAGTGACGAGGGCAGTGGAGAGGAGGAAGGGGTCGACATGCGTCGACAGCTCATCACCCGCTACTTCACTTGAAGGTGAGTGACGATGTAGAAGGGACAAAATGGTCTGATGGTGTTGCTGTTGCTGTGTGGGTGTATGTGAGCTTGCTGACTGCAGCTTGGTGTTGACTCATTGCTGCCTGCCAATGTATGTGTGATTGGTTAGTGTGAAACAGATTGTCTCTATGGTGACTGTTACTCTGTGTAAAGTTTGTAGATCTGAGTACCTTGTTGACAAGTGTTGTGTGATGTGTGCAATGCCACACCCATACAAGTGACTCTTGTTCTTTGGTTTTCCCTTGGTCCCTTCAGCACCCCCCATTTTACCTACATTCCATTCCCCTGGACCATGTCCTACATGGTGAAGGTTGCACATCCTGTATTAAAGACGGAGCAGACACAACAACATGTGTGTAAGGTGTATTTATTAACAACTGTGACATGCAAGGGTGGAGAAAATGTGAAGGGGGTAATTGAAGAAGTGAGTTGACAGTCAAGGTAAATGAGATACTTGTGTAGTCCCCACAATGATGTGGAGACCCAGTCCAACAGATAGATGCCATTCACATGGCAGTGTGGTGAAGGATAGTCCAAAAGGTCAATGCAGTGGTGCAGTGGTCTGCCATCATGGCTGGTTTGGGGACTAGCGTTTGGCAGGTGCTTGGGCACGTGAGTCCCCCTGGCCTTTCCTTGGACGGCCCCTCTTGCGCTTCACTGGAGGGGCCACTGCTGCAGGGGCAGTGGTGTCTGAGGACTCACCCCCCTCTGTGGACGCAGGGGAGGATGATGAAGTGTCATCCTGCTGCCCAACGGGGGGAGGCAGAGGGGTAGAATGTTGCGCTTGCCTGTCCCTCAGAACCACCACTAGCTGCCCCAAGAGGTCCACAATCTGTCCCATGCGTGTGTCCATGGACCTCCGCAGCAGGAGGTGCTCCCGAGATTCTTCCTCTAACCGGCCCATTCGTCCCTGGGCCTGTTGGTATGCCCCAAGGACTCTGTCGATGTGGCCAAGGGCTTCCGTCCCAGGATAAGTCCCCCTCTGCATGAGCCTGTCCCGACCAGCTGCACTGCTGCCACGGTCCTGTCCGGTCCTCACATTGGCCCGCTGCATCCTCTCCCTGGCCTCCGCAGTCGATGTGGTGGGCTGCTCAACCCCTGGGGCAGGGTGGGTGTTGCGGACAGCTGTGGTGGTGGTGGTGGTAGTAGTGGGTGACACACAGGCCGTGACAGCAGCTGTCAGAGGATGGTCAGGGGCTGCAGCTGATGTGGTTGGGGGACAATGGGTGCCTGGGACTGGTTGCGGCCTGCCACACCAGATGGGCCAGCGTGGAGCTCCTCATCCAAGGAATCCAGGGAGTCCTCATCCAGTTGTCTCTGTTCCGGGGGGACTGGCTCTGCAGGGTGGTATCATCCTCTGCAGTGAGTTCTTGGTCACCTGTGGGTCAGATGAGAAATGGTCATTGTGTTGCACCCATCAAAGTTTGTGTTAGCAGTGTTACATCAACTGTTTGTACATCCAGCAGTTGTTCACTGTACAAATTAGCATTGACCGACATCCAGTGATGCATTACAAGCTGTTGTGGTACATACATTACTTGTCCATATTGGGAGTTGTCAAGACATGACATGCACAATATAATTTTTTGACATTGACAGTCTCATGTTGGCATCCTGTTATTGATCAATCATATGTCATCCATTTACGCGTATGTGTCACTTGTAGAGTCCTTGTAGCGGTTCTCTCTGCACAGTGAGTGAGCATTGTAGTTTCATGCATACCTTTTCAATGTGGTGTAGATATCTGTATTTGCAATTCCAGACATGCTTAAGTTTGCTTTAAGTAGATCCTCGGTGGTCTGGTCCACTGCTACTGTCAGATGGCATGTAGTGGTGTGCATGGTTGTGCTCGGAGTTCCATCGACATGTGTTTCAGTCATTCACACTTTGGTTGCTGTCACAGTTTCATTTTCTTAGGTGTGTGCACACTATAGTTGCCAATGCTATCTGGGTGTGCAGTTGTGCATTGAGAGGCCTGGTGTCCTATGCCAACATGTTTTTTAAATGCATATCTGGCTTTATGTTGTGGCTGTAGATATGTTGTGTTTGCTGTGTTTTCCTTGTATTTGTGAGACCTCTCCGTGTGTGTAGGATGAGGGCTTCCATCTTGGTCCAGTGTGGGACAAGTCAGCATGATATGTCCACATGCCAGTTCTTTTGCAGTGTACATTGCAATGACTGACACATGCATGTTGGTGCCAGGAAGTAATGGGTCTTGTGTGCTGGCGGTCAGGTGGGCCCGTGTGAGTTGTTGTGCAAGCTTCCCAGCCCCACACACCCCGACCTGTGAGATGCGGTTACCTACCTGAGAGTTGGGTGGGTAGCATACATTGCCTGCCACATGCTTCTTATTGGGGGTGTAGTGTCCCATCCTCCATAGTGGTGGGACAGCATGCATGTTGCATTTTGTGGGACGGATAGCCAAACACACTGCACCGTCTCACTGTGAAGATGGCTAACTACCGTTTGAGGTGAAGGTGAGCAATGACATGGCTATGTGACTTGGTAGAAATCTTTGGATGGAATGTGCGTGTGGTGAGCATGATGTGTGTGTGGCTTTTTGTACCCATTGATTTCAGGTTGCATTTGGTCATGGGGTATGGCCCCCATCACTGTTGTCCCAGCTATCTGGCTGTGGGGTTCACTCCCCGACATTTGAAGGCACAATAGGGCAAGGGGTTTGGTCTCGTAGCACAGTGGTGACATACAGCAGGGTGTAGATCTCACCCAGCATACATTTCCACACTGTCATGGTTTCATGGTATTTGTGGACCTGAGAACATGAGCCCAGTACTGGTGTAGCAGTTGTTCCAGGGCATCCATACACTGACATGTTGTGGTCAACAGTGGTGTGTGTGTGAGATGTACTCAGCCCTGTGCAGACAATGTATGGTTTTGGGGCCAGACTATGCCAGCACTGTTCAGACAGACAGTGTGAGATGTGAACATTGTCAATGCATACACACATTGGTGGTCCAAACAAGACACCTTTGACAATTTAATTCAGACAAGGTGCTGTTCTGCAATTCAGTGCAGCACTGTGGTAGCTGGGTGTGTTGCAGGACATTTGTGATCTGCTTAGTTTAGCATTGTGAGTCCCAGCTGCAGTGTAGTTTTTGGGTGCACTGCACTTCCACTGTTTACATTGCAACACTGTGGTATGACATGGGTGATTTGCACTTTGCCATACAAACGGCCAGTCACTGCTGCAGGGCAGCATGATCGTTGTTAGTGTTGCAGTGTGTGATGCCTGGCACAGTGTACACAATCTGGGTCAATTTTGAACAGAGACTTGTGCATGGTGACTACAACACAACTGTTTTGCATTATTTGTGTTGGTGACTGTGGACTAAGTGGCATGGTGTCATGTGCGGCTGCACAGACGTCACATGCCTATTAGTGGGACTAGTGCTCCATCCTGCTCAGCTGTGGGCCAAGGGGGCCTGGTGGGAGTTGTAGTGCAGGCCTCCAAAACACCCACCCACCTCCCGGAAAAGATGGCTACCTACCTGTTAGGTGAGGGTGCGGCACACAATGGCTGAGGCATGCTTCTGGGTGGGGGCAGTGCTCCATCCTGCTCAGCTGTGGGCCAAGGGGGCCTGGTGGGAGTTGTAGTGCAGGCCTCCCAAACACCCACCCACCTCCCGGTAAAGATGGCTACCTACCTGTTAGGTGAGGGTGTAGCACACAATGGCTGAGGCATGCTTCTGGGTGGGGGCAGTGCTCCATCCTGCTCAGCTGTGGGCCAAGGGGGCCTGGTGGGAGTTGTAGTGCAGACCTCCCAAACACCCACCCACCTCCCGGTAAAGATGGCTACCTACCTGTTAGGTGAGGGTGTAGCACACAATGGCTGAGGCATGCTTCTGGGTGGGGGCCGTGCTCCATCCTGCTCAGCTGTGGGACAAGGGGGCCTGGTGGGAGTTGTAGTGCAGGCCTCCCAAACACCCACCCACCTCCCGGTAAAGATGGCTACCTACCTGTTAGACCTGGCATCCTTGGCGTGGGTCTCCCTTCCATTTTTTGATGATGCCTCCAATGTTATTGATCTGTTTTTGCTGGTTTAGATGCTTTGGGCACTGTGCCACTGCTATTCAGTGCCACAGTGCAAGTGCTCCCTATTGTAAATTGATGTATGTATTAGTGACTCCATGATTGGATGATTGGTTTACTTGTCAGTCCCTAGTACAGTGCACTGAGTGTGCCCAGGGCTTGTAAATCCAATACCGCTGGTGGGCTTGCAGCACTGGTTGTGCCACCCACAGAAGTGGCTTGTAAAATGTGTCTCAGGCCTGCCATCGCAGAGCCTGTGTGCAGCCTAGGGCTGCCATGTCGACTTGGTGAGTGCACCCACTTACCAGTCCCTAAACCTTCCCTTTACTGCATGTTGGTCACCCCTAAAGTAGGCCCTAGGGCAGGGTGCATTGTAAGTACAAGGTAGGACATGCCCTGGTGTGTGTGGCATGTCCTAAATAGTGAATTACAGCCATTTTCGTTTGTCACTATTGCAAGGCTACCTGCTCCCCATAGGCCAGAATGGGCAGACTGACTATTACACCTTATAGTCAGAACTGACCCAGGGAACATGGTAGAAAAACGAATTTAGTATGCCTGAACTCAGAATGATAAAATACATCTTTTGTGAAGTTGGTTTTAACATTCTGTGTTTGAAAATACCACTTTTAGAAAGTGGGTATTTTCTAGCCTAACTATCCAAGCCTGCCTCTGCTAGGTTGTGTATTCCTTGTCTGGAGATTGAGTGACAGGGGCTGGGGGTGGCTACAGGAGACAGGGTGAGTCAGCACAGGGCTGAATAGAAAGATCTGCATCCAGAGTGGAGGGAGGAGTTGCACCTGGGTCTGAATAGGGCTGTGCCTGCCTTCCACAATGCTGGCTCCACCTCCTGCCGGGCGGCTGAGCACTCTGCCCCACATTCTGAAAGGAAAGAAGGAGTCAGAAAAACAAAGTGCTCCAGGACTGACCAGAACTGGTTTTGGGCTAGGCAGAGGCCTCTCTGCCTCCAGAGAACAAAGAGAAAAGGTGTATAAAAAGGGGACCCAGACCCCTAGGAAATTAGATCACTTTTGGGAAACAAGAAGAAACCTTTGCTGAGGAGCGGAACCAAGAAGAAACTGAGGAGAGACTATGCCTAAGCCTGAAGTGCTGCTTGGGGGATTGGCCTGCAGTGGTTTGCCTGACTGCCAAAGAAAGGAGTAGGAATCTTTGTGTGTACTTTCATCAACTTGTGAAGGATCTCCAAGGGCTTGATTTTAGAGCTTGCCTCCTGCTGAAGTCTCAGGGACAACAGACTTCACCCACCAGCTCCCCTGTATTCCCTTGCTGTGAATTTGGACCTTCTGACACACTTGCGTGTCTCTGGGAGCTGGAAGCGCGACTCAACACGAAGAAGCGTGTCGCCGCAGCCGCTGAGTCTCGCATCGCCGGAGAAGAGTGTCGCCGTCGCATCAGACGCCGGCGCATCCCCGAAGAAGCGCGCCGCATCCTTCGAAGCGCCTCGCAGCACCGGAGAAGAGTGTCGCCGTCGCATCAGACGCCGTCGCATCCCCGGGGCAGAGCATCGACCTCGCATCAGACGCCGACGCATCGCAACACGAGGCGCGCCCCGCATCCCAGGAGAAGATCGTCGACCTCGCATCAGACGCCGTCGCATCGCCAGGGAAGCGTGTTGCAGGGCCTGTCGCGGCGCCAAAGACTCATCGCAATCACCGCATGGCCGTCGGGCGTGCACGCATCACATCTTCGTTGTCGCAACCTCAAGAAGACGCCACTTTGTTTCTTTTGCACCAGATCTTCAACGCATCACCGTCCTTGCGTGTAAGGGACTACCGCATCACCTTCCCTGCAACACTTTTCGTTGCCCTGCGTTACGCATCTTAAGGTACATTGAACTCAAAGTGTCGCATTTTCATTTTAAGAGACTCAAGCTAATTCTACCATCCTTAAAGTTCAGTATTGTGGATTATTTATGTCATTTATGGTCTTGTGGTAAATCTATATAAAAGATACTTATTTTTATAATACAACCTGTGTGGTGTCCATTTGTAGTGTTGTCACTGGATTACTGTATGTGTTCACAAATGCTTTACACACTGCCTCTGAACTAAGCCTGTCTTCTCGTGCCAAGCTACCAAGAGGGTGAGCAGGGGTTATTTCAGGAGTGTACCCCCTTATCCTGACTAGAAGCAAGGGTCCCTATTTGGACAAAGGTACCTACCTCTGCCAACTAGAGACCCCCAGTTCTAACATTGGTGGTCAGCGGTGGGGATTCTGGACTTGCATTTGTGACTCATGTACAGTGATTGGTGAACACTACCTAGTGAGTGTAGACCATAACGCAACCACATACTTTTGGTAGATATTCTTTTCTGGGACTTTCTATTTTTGCTAAAAACTGCCAAGTTTAATCACCATGGAAAAAGCAGCATCCGTAGTATCTGTTGATAATGATTGGGAAGAGGAGAAACTGGAATGCTACACCGTTAACCAGCTCAAGCATTTCTACATGAAGTTCAAAGTTTCTATGACCGGAATCTCCAAGAAGGATGATTTCCAAAAGGCGCTGAGGGCCTGGGTCACAGCAAGGAATACCCCTGAGAATGAGGAGGGGGCTGAGAATATAATTGAGCAGCTGGATGGGCCAGTAGGTCCAGGGGAGAGGAGAGCATCTTCCCCCATAGGTAGCAGTGTTTCTGCCCGAGGTCTGTCCCCAGAAGAGCTGGAGGACAGAGAAAAGAGTAGGATGCATGAAATGGAGCTGACCAAGCTCAAGTTCAAGGGGCAGTTGGAATTTGAATTGCAATCTAGAAAGTTGGCCTTAGAGGAGAAAAGAATGGATCAGGAGCATGAAAAAAGTTTGAGGGAGATGGAGTTTAGAGCCAAGAAATTAGAGATTACTCCCTCTGGTGGCAGCACACCGTCAGTGCCTGGTGAGGCCCAGGTGTATATTCCTAAAGATGTGGTTAAGGAGTTTTGTAAAAATGATGATATTGGGTAATGGTTCAAGGCCTATGAGGTAGCCATGACTTCCCACCGGGTCCCTGAGAAGGATTGGGGAGCGGGGTTGTGGGGTCGGTTCCTTAGTGAGGGACGGGATACCTTGTTGGACTTGCCCTCTGAAGTCTATAATTCCTACAGCCACATGAAAAATGCATTGATGACCAGGTATGGGTTGACTCCTGAACTCTATAGGCAGAGGTTCAGGAACTGTAAGAAGATTGAAAACAGTACCTGGGTTGAATATGTGACCTTTTTTGCAGAGCCTTGGATGGTTGGGTAAAGGGTAGCAAAGCAAATGATTTTCAGGCGCTCTTTGATTTGATTGCATGGGAGCACTTGTCCAGTAATTGTTTTCCTGAGCTACGCCAGCACCTGATTGACAGTAGGCTGACTAACCCTAGGCAGCTGGCTGAGGAGGCGGACCGCTGGGTGAGCACCCGGGTCCACAAGGGTCACGTGGGAGACTCCGCCAAGGGTGGGCAGGGTCCCCAGCAGAGGAGTGGGGGGACAAGGGTAAACAGAGGGAGTTCCAGAGAGGGCCCCAAAGTAAACCCCAAGGGAACCAAGGGAAAGGTTCCCAGCCTCCCCTGAGAAAAAGCACGGGGCCCCGACAGGTCCGCCTGTCCATAGGGGACCCCTGGTGTGCTACAGATGTGGCGCCCTAGGCCACAGGGCCAATGAACCCCAGTGCCCCTTGTTTGGAAAGCCAGCACCCCTGGTGCAGTCCCCGGCAGTTGGCTAGTATAGCCCTGGGGGCGGAGGTGGGTGCCCAAGATGGGTGGGATCCTGTAATATTGTCCCTTGTCTCTTTAGGAGACTCTGAGATGGTCCCTAGGACCCAACTGCCTGAGAACACTAAGAAATACAGGCAGTGGGTGACCATCAATGGCCAAAGGGTGGAGGCTCTGAGAGACACAGGAGCCAGTGTGACAGCTGTCAAGTGTCACCTGGTGTCTAAAGAGCAGGTGGTCCCTGATGCATTCTATCCAGTTGTTGCCGCTGACAACACAGAGAGCCACTGCAAGGTGGCTCAGGTTCCCTTTGAGTGGGGGGGGGGTCTCTGGTACTCTTCAAGTAGCTTTGAGGCCAGCCATGCCTGTTGACTGTTTGTTAGGGAACGATTTGGAGAGCTCCCCTTGGGCTAAGGTGGAGCGGAGTGCTCATTTGGAGATGTTGGGCTTGCCTGATTGGGCGTGTGTGACCACCCGGTCCATGGCAGCCAGAGGTGTTCAAGAGGACCTGGAGCCTGAGAGGGAGGCCCAGGTGCCTGCCGGAGAGAGAAGAGGCAGGGGGCGCGGGAAACCGGCCCCCGAAGTTCCCACGGTCCAGGAGGAGGCAGACCCTGAGGGGGATGCCCTGGAGCCTACAGGGGAACAGGTAGCTGAACTGGGGGACCTGCCTGAGCTGACCCATTGGCAGCAAGATGGAGGACCCTCCAGGGAGGAGTTCTGCGAGGAGCAGAACAAGTGCCCTTCTCTCGTGGGTCTGAGGCAACAGGCCACAGACCAGGCAGCAGGTGATCAGTCTGGATCACATTGGATCTACTGGGAGAATGGTCTCCTGTATAGCGAGCCTAAGGTTGCTGAGCATGGGTCAGCCGTGTGCTGGTGGTACTCCAGCGCTTCAGAGCCTCCCTACTGGGTTTGGCTCATGATGTGCCTTTAGCAGGACATCTGGGGCAGGACAAGACCTTTGAAAGGCTTGTCACCCATTTCTTTTGGCCCCAGATGCGCAGGAGTGCCGCCACTCACTGCAGGACTTGTCAGACTTGCCAGGCAAGTGGAAAGAGTGGGAGGAAGCACAAGGCTCCTCTCCAGCCATTCCCTGTGGTCAGCACCCCCTTTGAACAGGTGGGTATTGACATTGTGGGGCCACTGGACCCCAAGACAGCCATGGGCAACAGGTTCATCTTGGTCTTGGTGGACCATGCCACCCGGTAGCCTGAAGCCATCCCTCTGAGGACAGTGACGGCCCCCGTGGTGGGACGGGCACTGATGGGAATTTTCTCACGTGTGGGGTTCCCTCAAGAGGTGGTGTCTGACAGAGGTACTAACTTCATATCCAAGTATATGAAGTCCCTGTGGCAGGAGTGCGGTGTAACGTACAAGTTCACCACTCCTTACCACCCCCAAGGAAATGGGTTGGTTGAGAGATTCAACCGGACCCTGAAGGGCATGATTATGGGTCTGGAAGAACCCATGAGGCGTAAGTGGGACGTCCTCTTCCCATGCCTTCTTTTTGCATACCAGAAGGTGCCACAGAAGTCTCTAGGGTTCAGCCCCTTTGAGCTTCTGTATGGTCACCCAGTGAGAGGACCTCTGAGTTTGGTCAAGGAAGGCTGGGAGCAATCTCCCAGGAAACCGCCCCAGGATGTATATAGCTACATGCTGGCCTTCAGGAACCAAACTAGGCGTTTCAGGCAACTTGCTGAGGCAAATCTGGAAGCCAGCCAGGAGGAAATGAAGCGGTGGTACGACCAGAATGCCACTCTGGTTGAGCTTCAACCTGGTCAGAAAGTTTGGGTCATGGCCCCAGTGGAACCCTGTGCGCTCCAGGATAAGTGGACCGGACCCTTTGAGGTGGTGGAGCGCAAGAGTCCTGTTACCTACTTGGTGGACATGCGGTCTCCCAGGAACCCCTTGCGGGTCCTGCACGTCAACTGCCTGAAGCCCCACTTGGAGAGGTCCCAAGTGGGCATGCTCTTAGCTACAGATGCTGGAATGGAGGAGGAGACTGAGCCTCTTCCTGACCTCCTGTCAGCCCAAGAGCAAGATGGATCAGTGGAGGGTGTGAACCTCTCTACCTCCCTGACACCTGAGCAGCAACGTGACTGTCGCCAACTGTTGGGGCAGTTTCCTGACCTGTTCTCCCTGGTTCCTAGTGTCACTGATTGGTGCGTCCATGATGTGGACACTGGGGACAGTCTTCCTGTCAAGCACAAGGCTTACAGAGTGACTGACAGGGTGAGAGCTTGCATCAAGGAGGAGGTCTCCAAGATGTTTGCATTGGGGGTAATTGAGTCCTCTCACAGCCCTTGGGCCAGCCCAGTGGTCTTGGTCCCAAAGGCTGCCGCGCCTGGTGCCACACCCGAACTCCGGTTGTGTGTGGACTACCGAGGACTCAATTCCGTCACCAGGACTGACGCACACCCATCCCCAGAGCTGATGAGCTCATAGATCGGTTAGGGGCTGCCGGGTACCTCAGTACGTTTGACTTAACGTCTGGGTACTGGCAGATCGCCTTGACTGATGGGGCAAAGGAGAGGTCAGCATTCTCCACACCAGATGGGCACTACCAATTCCGGGTGATGCCCTTTGGGATGAAGAATGCCCCTGCCACCTTTCAGAGGTTGGTCAACCAGGTGTTGGTTGGACTGGAGGACTTCAGTGCCGCCTACCTGGATGACATCGCAGTGTTCAGCGCCAGTTGGGAAGAACATCTGCGCCACCTCTGGGAAGTGTTGATGGCTCTGCGGAGGGCAGGCCTCACGATCAAGGCGAGTAAGTGCCAGATCGGGCAGGGTTCTGTGGTGTACTTGGGACACCAGGTTGGGAGCGGCCAGGTGGCGCCCCTACAGCCCAAGATAGATACCATTCTGGCTTGGGAGCCCCCAAGACCCAGACAGCGGTGAGAGCCTTCCTAGGACTCACCGGGTATTACAGGAGATTTGTCAAGGGGTATGGCAGCATGGTTGCACCCTTGACAGAGCTGACTTCCAGGAAGCAGCCCAAGAGAGTGATTTGGACTGACACCTGTCAAAAAGCTTTTGACACCTTGAAGACAGCCATGTGCATGGCGCCCGTGCTCCTGGCCCCCAACTTCTCCAAAGAGTTTATCGTTCAGACAGATGCTTCAGAGCATGGTGTGGGGGCTGTTTTGTCACAGATGAATGAGGAGGGCCTAGACCAACCTGTAGCCTTCCTTAGCAGGAGGTTACTTCCACGGGAACAGAGGTGGAGTGCTATTGAGAGTGAGGCATTTGCTGTGGTCTGGGCACTGAAGAAGCTGAGACCATACCTGTTTGGGGCTCAGTTCCGGGTTCAGACAGACCACAGGCCCCTCAGATGGTTGATGCAGATGAGGGGTGAGAATCCAAAGCTGTTGAGGTGGTCCATTTCCCTACAGGGGATGGACTTCACGGTGGAACACCGCCCTGGTACAGAACACGCCAATGCTGATGGTCTGTCCAGATTTTTCCGCCTTAGTGAAGAGAACTCCCATGAGGTAGGGTAGTTCTCCCCACATTTCAGCTGGAGGGGACACGTGTTAGACCTGGCATCCTTGGCGTGGGTCTCCCTTCCATTTTTTGATGATGCCTCCAATGTTATTGATCTGTTTTTGCTGGTTTAGATGCTTTGGGCACTGTGCCACTGCTATTCAGTGCCACAGTGCAAGTGCTCCCTATTGTAAATTGATGTATGTATTAGTGACTCCATGATTGGATGATTGGTTTACTTGTCAGTCCCTAGTACAGTGCACTGAGTGTGCCCAGGGCTTGTAAATCCAATACCGCTGGTGGGCTTGCAGCACTGGTTGTGCCACCCACAGAAGCGGCTTGTAAAATGTGTCTCAGGCCTGCCATCGCAGAGCCTGTGTGCAGCCTAGGGCTGCCATGTCGTCTTGGTGAGTGCACCCACTTACCAGTCCCTAAACCTTCCCTTTACTGCATGTTGGTCACCACTAAAGTAGGCCCTAGGGCAGGGTGCATTGTAAGTACAAGGTAGGACATGCCCTGGTGTGTGTGGCATGTCCTAAATAGTGAATTACAGCCATTTTCGTTTTTCACTATTGCAAGGCTACCTGCTCCCCATAGGCCAGAATGGGCAGACTGACTATTACACCTTATAGTCAGAACTGACCCAGGGAACATGGTAGAAAAACGAATTTAGTATGCCTGAACTCAGAATGATAAAATACATCTTTTAGTGAAGTTGGTTTTAACATTCTGTGTTTGAAAATACCACTTTTAGAAAGTGGGTATTTTCTTGCCTATCTATCCAAGCCTGCCTCTGCTAGGTTGTGTATTCCTTGTCTGGAGATTGAGTGACAGGGGCTGGGGGTGGCTACAGGAGACAGGGTGAGTCAGCACAGGGATGAATAGAAAGTTCTGCATCCAGAGTGGAGGGAGGAGTTGCACCTGGGTCTGAATAGGGCTGTGCCTGCCTTCCACAATGCTGGCTCCACCTCCTGCCGGGCGGCTGAGCACTCTGCCCCACATTCTGAAAGGAAAGAAGGAGTCAGAAAAACAAAGTGCTCCAGGACTGACCAGAACTGGTTTTGGGCTAGGCAGAGGCCTCTCTGCCTCCAGAGAACAAAGAGATAAGGTGTATAAAAGGGGACCCAGACCCCTAGGAAATTAGATCACTTTTGGGAAACAAGAAGAAACCTTTGCTGAGGAGCGGAACCAAGAAGAAACTGAGGAGAGACTATCCCTAAGCCTGAAGTGCTGCTTGGGGGATTGGCCTGCAGTGGTTTGCCTGACTGCCAAAGAAAGGAGAAGGGAACTTTGTGTGTACTTTCATCAACTTGTGAAGGATCTCCAAGGGCTTGATTTTAGAGCTTGCCTCCTGCTGAAGTCTCAGGGACAACAGACTTCACCCACCAGCTCCCCCTGTATTCCCTTGCTGTGAATTTGGACCTTCTGACACACTTGCGTGTCTCTGGGAGCTGGAAGCGCGACTCAACACGAAGAAGCGTGTCGCCGCAGCCGCTGAGTCTCGCATCGCCGGAGAAGAGTGTCCCCGTCGCATCAGACACCGGCGCATCCCCGAAGAAGCGTGCCGCATCCTTCGAAGCGCCTCGCAGCACCGGAGAAGAGTGTCGCCGTCGCATCAGACGCCGTCGCATCCCCGGGGCAGAGCATCGACCTCGCATCAGACGCCGACGCATCGCAACACGAGGCGCGCCACGCATCCCAGGAGAAGATCGTTGACCTCGCATCAGACGCCGTCGCATCGCCAGGGAAGCGTGTCGCAGGGCCTGTCGCGGCTCCAAAGACTCATCGCAATCACCGCACGGCCGTCAGGCGTGCACGCATCACATCTTCGTTGTTGCAACCTCAAGAAGACGCCACTTTGTTTCTTTTGCACCAGATCTTCAACGCATCACCGTCCTTGCGTGTAAGGGACTACCGCATCACCTTCCCTGCAACACTTTTCGTTGCCCTGCGTTACGCATCTTAAGGTGCATTGAACTCAAAGTGTCGCATTTTCATTTTAAGAGACTCAAGCTAATTCTACCATCCTTAAAGTACAGTATTGTGGATTATTTATGTCATTTATGGTCTTGTGGTAAATCTATATAAAAGATACTTATTTTTATAATACAACCTGTGTGGTGTCCATTTGTAGTGTTGTCACTGGATTACTGTATGTGTTCACAAATGCTTTACACACTGCCTCTGAACTAAGCCTGTCTGCTCGTGCCAAGCTACCAAGAGGGTGAGCAGGGGTTATTTCAGGAGTGTACCCCCTTATCCTGACTAGAAGCAAGGGTCCCTATTTGGACAAAGATACCTACCTCTGCCAACTAGAGACCCCCAGTTCTAACACTACCTGTTAGGTGAGGGTGCGGCACACAATGGCTGAGGCATGCTTCTGGGTGGGGGCAGTGCTCCATCCTTCTCAGCTCTGGGCCAAGGGGGCCTGGTGGGAGTTGTAGTGCAGGCCTCCCAAACACCCACCCACCTCCTGGTAAAGATGGCTACCTACCTGTTAGGTGAGGGTGTAGCACACAATGGCTGAGGCATGCTTCTGGGTGGGGGCAGTGCTCCATCCTGCTCAGCTGTGGGACAAGGGGGCCTGGTGGGAGTCGTAGTGCAGGCCTCCCAAACACCCACCCACCTCCCGGTAAAGATGGCTACCAACCTGTTAGGTGAGGGTGTAGCACACAATGGCTGAGGCATGCTTCTGGGTGGGGGCAGTGCTCCATCCTGCTCAGCTGTGGGCCAAGGGGGCCTAGTGGGAGTTGTAGTGCAGGCCTGCCAAACACCCACCCACCTCCCGGTAAAGATGGCTACCTACCTGTTAGGTGAGGGTGTAGCACACAATGGCTGAGGCATGCTTCTGGGTGGGGGCAGTGCTCCATCCTGCTCAGCTGTGGGACAAGGGGGCCTGGTGGGAGTTGTAGTGCAGGCCTCCCAAACACCCACCCACCTCCCGGTAAAGATGGCTACCTACCTGTCAGGTGAGGGTGTAGCACACACTGGCTGAGGCATGCTTCTGGGTGGGGGCAGTGCTCCATCCTGCTCAGCTATGGGCCAAGGGGGCCTGGTGGGAGTTGTAGTGCAGGCCTCCCAAACACCCACACACCTCCCTGTGAAGATGGCTACCTACCTGTCAGGTGAGGGTGTAGCACACAATGGCTGAGGCATGCTTCTGGGTGGGGGCAGTGCTCCATCCTGCTCAGCTGTGGGCCAAGGGGGCCTGGTGGGAGTTGTAGTGCAGGCCTCCCAAACACCCACCCATCTCCCTGTGAAGATGGCTACCTACCTGTTAGGTGAGGGTGAAGCACACAATGGCTGAGGCTTGCTTCTGGGTGGGGGGAGGGCTACATCCTGCTCAGCTGTGGGACAAGTGGGCCTGGTGGGAGTTGTAGTGCTGGCAGCATGTACACATGTACCCATGGTGATGTTGCTAACTACCTTTGGGGGGCTTCAGGGGGAGTGTCTATTGTATCTGTGAGAGATGTGTTGAGAGGAGTGTTGTGCACATGAATGAATTTGTACCTAGGAGGTATTATTTTGTGATAGGGCAAGACAGTACATTTGTGTGATGTTAGGCATTTGTTTGTACTTACCAGCCTCCACTCCCCGGGTATTCCTGAGAGACTCTCTGGATGTAGAATGCCAAGCACCTTCTCCTCCCATTCAGTGAATGTTTTGAGTGGAACGGGAGGGCCACTGCCTGTCCTCTGAGCCAGCTCATGGTTCTTGGCTCTCCTCTTTTTGACCACTGCCTTCAGATCGTGCCACCTCTTCATGATTTCATCTCTATTGCGTGGCACGTTCCCTACTGCATTGACCTTCTCTACTATCCTTCTCCACATTTGCGTCCTTGTTGCTAGTGGTGTCTGTTGGACCTGGTTACCAAACAATTGTGGTTCTACCCTGATTATCTCATCGACCATGACCCTCAACTCGCTCTCAGTGAATTTGGGCATTCTCTGTGGTGACATGGTGTGTGATGTGTCAAGGTATTTAGGGTGCAGGTTTGGGAGTGGTAGTGGTGGTTGTGATGTGTATGGTGTGTGCTGTGCAAAGGTGTTAGAGGTGCAGGTGTGGAAGTGGTGGTGGTGGTGGTGATGTGTGTGTGTTGTGCAGATTTGCCTCTCCTGTCATCTGTGGTGGATGTCCCCTCAGTTGTGGAGTTTTGCAAAGGATTGTGGTCTGTTGGGGGCTGGATTTATACTGGTGTCTGTGGGTGTGTCAGGATGGGGTATTGGTTGCAGGTGTGGTGTGTGTGTGTACCTGGGATTTGTAGTTTTGGAGTTTCCCATGGGGGTGTGTCTTTGGGCTGTGTTAGCTATTTTTGGGTGCATGCCTTGTATGGTTGGTGCACTTTGTGGCCATGTTGTGTGTTTTTCTGGCGACCGCCATTTTTTTGGCGGAGCGTCCGCAGTGGTGGCTCGGCTATGGCGCTTCCGCCGTCTCACTGATTCTTCACTGTTGTCGACCGCGGCGGTCGGAAACAGCGCACTGCACCGCGGGGATGTCGGGAATCTCATAATTTTGATGGCGGTGTCTCCGCTGTGGTTGCGGGCATTTGGCCTGTTTCCGCTGCGACACCGACCGCCGCGGACGGGTTTGGGCCCTTTCCGCAGGCGTACGGCGGATTCTCGGGTCTCCTTTCCGCCGCGGTTGGGGTTTTACCGCTGGGGATCCTAATCTAGCCGTCGGTTTTCCCGCGGTAGCGGCGGGCGGTGTTTTCCCGCTACCATGGCGGTCGTTTTTTTTTCCGTCCGCCATCGTAATGACCTCCTAAGTCTCCTGACAGGTTTCAAGTCCCTGAACAGCGTTCTCCTCATTCTTCACAGGCACCATCGGGCTCACAGGCTGGTGGAGGAGATCGACAGGATCGAGGCAAGGGTCGAGACGCCCCCCAAGGACGGGACCAGCCTCGTCAGACTGGAGGCAAGGGGAAACAAGAAGAATTTCCACGTTCTCGTCCTCAATTTCAGAAGAAAAAAGTTGCTGCTTTAAGAGCGAGATATGCCACAGACGGTGAGAACGAGACTCCTGAATTGGACGTGGGCAGTGACGCTGCTAGACAGCGCCGTGGAAGTTACCTTAGTGCGGGAGGCACTGCGTCCTCATGTGGAGGCGACAGCAACTGACGCTTTCATTACTGTTGAGACAGCTGACACCCGAGTGGCACACCCTGACAGACTTTATAATATAGTCCTTCTAATTGAAGGTGACATTGAGCGTGTTATTAAAGGGATTTTTTGGGAAAATCTGACCTCTTTGTACGACATATTATTGGCAGAGGCGGATTGGCCACCACCATTTGTTCTCGGTGCTCCGAAAGGGGAGGAAGTAATACTTCCGAGTTTTTCACGTTATGTTCCCAAGGAGCATGCAGACGCTTTCGCAGCAGAATGGGCTGTGGCCCTAGCCCCGGCACTGTACCGCAATCACGTGGGCTCGGATAAAAATTCTCCCCCCCATGAATTACCTTTGCGGTCTATGCCACAGGCTCAACCACAATATCCCCTCCGGCGGGAAGCTAAAGGTCCTGTTTCAGACATTCTGACACAGTTAGAGTATCAAGGAGTGATTGTGACATGCGTGTCACCAATGAATAACCCCCTTTTCGCGGTTTCTAAACCCGATGGGTCGTACCGTTTAGTTTTAGATTACCGGCATTTGAACTCTCATTGTCAAACCTTTGCGTTACAGGATACCCATAGTTCTGCTCTAGTCGACAGTCTTGTTCGTAAAAAATATAAAATTACACTTGACCTTTCCAATGGATTTTACACACACAATTTGTCCCCTGAATGCAGTCAATGGACCGCGTTCACCTCCGGTGGAAACAAATAAATTACGGCGTTTGCCAATGGGCTACAGGAACAG
This sequence comes from Calotriton arnoldi, assembly GCA_963921515.1. NCBI lineage: Eukaryota > Metazoa > Chordata > Amphibia > Caudata > Salamandridae > Calotriton > Calotriton arnoldi. Next base: position 707,618 of record CAWUFW010009831.1, read on the forward strand.
CCCGGGGGTCTTCGCCGCCCGTGTTGTCTCTTTGTTGGACAGCATAGACCCTGATGCGTATTCTTACGTGGATGATATATATCTGACAGACGACGAACTATGGCCGCATCTTTCCCGAGTCGACTGCATTATTCTAGAATTTGCGGACTACGGTTATAAATTTAATTTTGCCAAATCACACATCGCAGAGTACGCGGTGTTGTTTTTGGGCTACGAGCTCAGCAATGAAGGTAGGGGCTTAGCTCCCCACTTCCTGGAGAAGTGCGCACTTCTGCGCCCTCCAACAAACCTGAAAAAACTTCAGTCTTTGCTGGGATTTTTGAACTACGGGCGTTCTTACATTCCCGAGTATGCCCAGCGTATCAAGCCTCTTTATGCCTTGATACAACCAACCTTTTCAAAGTTGTGCTGGCTTCCGGAACATTCAGCTATTCTGCAATCTTTGCAGTCTGATCTACTTGAATCTAAGTTCTTGTTGACTCGTGATAACCACACAAACCTGGTGATCAGAATCGTGCCAGGCGCAGTGGGTTTCACTTACTTGACGTTTAACGAAGGTGACACAGTACCTATTGCATACAAGTCGCATCTTTACACTTCTGCCGAGTTGTGCTTTTCAACTGTGGAAAAAGTTTTGACTGCAGTGCAAATGGCGATTCTTAAGGTACGCGCACTGGCACAGGGAAAACGCATTTTGGTGGTAACACCATATCCTGCCCTTGAGGCAGTGACAAAGGCAAGTGTACCAAACTCTAAGGCTTTGCACCCCGTTGGATACAATGGGCTACTTCTTTGACGTCTCCGGATGTCACCTTTATCTTTGATTCCTCTCTTCAGACACAGGAGTTCTTGCAGTATGAATTTGTTCATCCTCCTCCTCTGTCTTTACTGCCGCTTGAGGAGTACAAATGTATCATGTACACCGATGGTTCGGCGCAACCGGCTACGGGTTCTAGGCATGCTTATTCAGCTGCATGTGCTATTGTGGCGGGTATCATGGTGAACGGTGAGTTCAAGTCGAGTGTTGTGCACACGCAGGCACTGGGAGACAGTACCGCACAATTGGCCGAGCTGCGTGCTTTGGTGCTGGCACTTGAGTTTGCAGACCCGGATGTGACTACTCTCATTGTATGCGATTCTTACTACTGTGTTCAGTCTTTTAATGACAACGTATTCTTTTGGTCTCAGAACGACTATCGAGATTCGAAAGGCAGCGCAATTAAGCATAAACTGCTTTGGGTTCGAGTAGCAGATCTTAAACAACGTCTGCCTCTCACACAGGTGATTCACATTCTTGGCCACCAGTGTGTGGGCGCACATGCGGTCGGTAACAGTTTGGCGGACGAAGCTGCCAAATCAGCAGTAGCCACGTGCTCAGTAGCAGCCATTACAAGATCCATGACAAAAATAGATAATGAGATTTTGGCAGCTATTGCTGCTACTAAGGAAGGTTCTAATTACCCACGGGGTTTCCCTTCCAAGTACTCTTATCACTTAAGTCCCGACCAGGTTCCTTATGTCAGAATTCCAGATGTTGGTGATTGGCTGATTCCCAACGCGGACCGCAGAACTTCTTTGATAACAGCCGCACACGAAGGCTTGGCTTCGGCCCATGCTGGCGTGTCTGCAACTGTTTCAATCTTGCAGCAGCGATATTGGTGGTGTGGTTTATCTAAACTGACCCGTAATTATGACCTTTCTTGTGACATCTGTCAGCAAATTAAGCCCTCTACGGTTACACGTCCGCCACAAACACAGCTCTGCATTTCTAATGAACCTTTTGGTTGTGTATATCTTGATCACTGCGGTCCATTTTCTTCTGATACTGCATATAAATGCATCTTAGTTGCAGTTGATTCGTGCACACGTTTCATCTGGGTTTGGCCACAACGCAGTGCTGACGCTCGAAATGTCATCAGGGATTTGCTCGTCTTTGTGGGAATTTTTGCCTGTGGCACCTTCCATTCCGACCAAGGTCCAGCGTTCGCCTCTAAGGCGTACAAGGATGCGATGATGTCTATGGGGGTGCTGGTGCAATTTTCGTCTCCATAAAGGCCTGAGGGCAACTCAATTGTGGAGCGAATGAACCGTGACTTAAAGCAATCCTTGACAGCTAGAGTCTTAGGTACTGGCAGGAACTGGCTGGCCCACTTGTATGGCATGCAATGTGCACTCAATAATCTCCCTAGAAGATCTCTGGGTGGGTGGACCCCATACGAAATGCTCTTTGGCATACAGATGTTTGTACCAGACCTTGATGGTCTAGACATGGCGGCTGCTGCCGCAAACTTTGACGTAGATAATCATTCTACTATGTTACAGGACTTACAAGAGACCCGTGACAGAATTGCAACTGAACACTTACCCTCTGCCACTGACGCTGCGATGTAGATTGCGGTTGCCGGCTGGCTTCCAAAGATTGGAGATATGGTCCGAGAGAAGGTGGAAAACAAAAAAGAATTTAGCCCCTCTTATCGTGCACCGGTTCTGGTCCTTGGCTTAAAGGGTACTCGTACAGTCATCTTACCACCGCTTCCTGGTCTCAAAGACAACAGATATATCTCAGTGGACAATGTCGAGCTACAACATCTGGCCGATTCTGAATAGTGTAACACCTGCGGTATCATGTCCAGCCATTTCGAGGAATCCTGCTGGTGGCCCTCCGGTCACCACGTCTAACGATGTTGCCATTGAGATGGTCTCTCAACCAGATCGCCTGCTCGTCCCACCAGTTTCCACCTGCAACGAGGAAACTGAATATGCTTATCCCACGAGCGAGTCATTGACTGGTTTGCCTACAACACCACTAAACCAGCCCTGTTTTTCTTTTCACTCGAGTTCCACTTCATCATTTGTCCCAACCAAATTCAGTGTTTTTGTATCCTGGTTTAGAGACAATTGTTTGGTCCCTCCTTGGACTTACATCTGGTTGGTACTATTCGTAATTTTCCTGTTCATGTCCATTGGTTTTGTGACGGTTTTTTTCTTACTCATCAATGGTCACTACTTGCCGGAGCGCTCTGGGGTGAACTCTGTTGCTGGAACTTTGGCTCTGCACTCTTCTTCACATATCATGAAGCGTGACCAGACATTTGTGAACATTTCCGCCTTTCCAGTCGCAGATGGCATCGTATGGGATGCAGTGAATTTCCAAATTCATGGACCGACAGAAATTATCAATGTACCAAATGTACTTCGTGTTTCCATGGGTGATGTGGTAAAAAATAAACATACGTTCAGATGATTGGGATGTGCATGCAATTCAATCCTTGTTTTCCGATTTGAAATATTATGCTGCTTTTAATGCTGAGGATTTGTATTTGAATTCTGCTAATTATGCCGATTTGTATTGTTATCAACATTATGGTAACCATTTCCTACATAAAACTAGTATACTTTGAGGTAGTTTTAATTATACCCAGTGGGAAAATTGCCCCACCCCTCTGCAAGGGAGCTCCCAAACTCTGATAAATAAGTTTACTTAATTTACAGACTTTGATAGGTCAAACTCAGGGTCCTATTATTTTAAAGTAAACATTTCTTCCAATCCGAAGGTAATGTTGATGCACACCAAATTACTGTATTCCAGTTCCTTTATGGATGCATTAGCTGTTGGTGGCTACGAACACTGGGAGGCCACCATTGATTTGAAATCAATTTGGGGCACTAAGTCCTGGCAGGTACGCGGTACCGAGGCCTTACATCGCGCTTGCCTCATCCCTACCCCAGTTTTATTTTTAAATAATACTATATACCAAACAACTTGTTTTGGTTTGGCAACTTCCAAACAATTGAATGCACCTACCATTCCTGTGCTGGCATCATTGCCTAACTGGAGCTTGCATTTAAATTATTCCATTGACGAGTTGCAAGCTTTATTTCAAAATAATTCATTTAATGTCTCTGCACTAGATCCCTCAGAATGGTTGATGTGGCCGATAGCTTCTAATGCCTGCCAACTGCGTTTTCATAATTCTGCCGCTGGTTACAAACAGGATAGACCTGATCCACGTTTTTCTAACTCACGTTCGGTTACAACATATTCAGTGGGAAAATTATGTAAACAGTGGTTGCAGCACTCTACACTAGAGTCCGTGAAACAGCATTTATCTTTGTTATCCAGTAACATTGATCTGCCCGACTTTGTTCTGGGACCTAGAGGTCCAAGACCGAAAAGATTTCTTTATGCGACTTACAATGAAATCTGGAAGCTTTCTCAAATAGAAGCTGCTTCCTGTTTACGGGAAATAGACCAACCAAATTTAGAAAAAGTACTTGTTGTTGTTGACAATAGTATTAACACGCTGTCTTCCCGCATTTACACATTAGATAACATTGTTTCTTCTGTTGTTGATATTGTACAAGATGAAGTGTCTGTGGTATATCATGGTCAGGATCAATTGCGTTCAGTGGTGCAGTTTGCATGGACTTTGCAAACTCTGAAAATGGGGAAGGTACCATGGGATTACTTAAACGCTTCCGCATTGTTTTTGCCGTTTAACTTGACTGAGAAACAGCAATTCATGTCCATGAAAGATGCAACATACACTCTTCTACATATAGAAAAAATAGATCCTTTACCTTTCTCTGTAGCGGAAACGGACTCTGCAGTTTGGCTTATACACGTGGTTATCTCTTTGCCTTTTTCTTTGTTTGAATTCAGTTCCTGCATGAAACATTACCCGATTGGCCATTTTGAGCCCTTGGGCAGAACGTTTCTGCATGAAGTTTGGTCCTTGCCTTTCACATACAGATGCCTTAGGGATGACAAGGAGGTGTACCTTACTGGGGAGTCTTGCGATTCTACACTGGGTCATTCCCTTGTTTGTAAAAACATTAAATTGCACGGGGTTTGTAATGTTTCCGCCCCGAATCTTGCAAGTGTTTTAAAGGGTATTCCTGTTCCAGCTATATCACCTACTTTTACTATGCTTGCTAATGGTAGCTATCTGCTTTTAAATAATCAAGATTGCTGTGAGTTGCAAGCTGGCATACCCTACATTGTAACAGTTTCGCAACGCGTAGTATGCTGCAAAAACGTGCTTTTTCCACCCCGCATGGGAAGTTAGATAGTTCCATTTGGCCTTACATACCGACTTTGAAGGCAGATTTCAATAAATTGAGTAGAATAAAGGCACTACTATTAAACCAGGAGGTTATGCTCACTTCCGCACGGGAGACCTTCGTCCTCCAGGTGGCCAGCGCCCACAGTGAAATACAGGCCCTTTTTTTAAAAAAAATGTAAAACTTTTATTTATTGGTATTTCAAAATGAAAGCAATATACAGTTTATGCAAAAAACAAACATGCCAGGTGTACATATGCAATACATTCAGCGGATCAAAAATACTTAAATTAATCTGAAGTCATCATGTGCCCACTATAGCGGTGTATATTGATATCACCAGGAGCAATAATCATTAAGCAGTAGACATTTAGAGGCAATAGTATCTTAATACAATATCCAAGTCCGGTCCCAGCCCCGCAGAACCCGCCATATCCATATATCAATATTCACACCGTATTAGTTATACCTCCTCAGTGTGGACAACGTTTAGCACAGCAGTCACATCCCCACTCGTCTTCTCCCGAACCCATGCGATAAATGGTTCCCATATGTCCCGGGGTCTCGGGGTGGGTGGCATCAGTTCCCAGAAAGTGGACAACTGTGTGTGACTATACGTAACCTCTCAAATCCACTCCATGGTCTTAGGCTTCCTCTTCCTCCCCCAGTGAACTGCAATTTGACGTTTGGCGAATAGCAGCAATAATGCATGTAATTTACGTTTTTTGACATGTGTGTCCTTAACAAAACCTAGCAGTCCCAACAGTGGGGATGGTGACAAGGAAATACCCAGGATCTGATTTATGGCTGTAAAAATCTGAGACCAATATTCAGTGAGTGCAGAACACTCCCATGCCATATGTAGGAAGGAAGCGGGGGCCAACCCACACCGCCAACAGCAGTCATCATCCCGTAGCCCCATACGGTGTAAGCTCATGGGCGTTCTGTAATATCTATGGAGAAATTTGAAATGCAGCAACCGTAGCCTATAATTCGGGGACATCTCATTTAGCTGATTGCAGCAGTATGCCCATTGATCTTCGGTTAGTGTGTGTGTGAGCTCCGCGTTCCATCTCAGCAATGCATTAGGTGTCGTCACAGGGGCCGTAGTTTGCATGTGTGTGTAAAGCCTGGTTATAAGTTTATGTGGCGATGGTGAGTGAAGTAGGTTTTCCAGGGCTGATAAAGGGGGTGGTGGGGCTGGGAAATCACTGTGCAATGCGCGGCAAGCAGCTCGTAGCTTGTGATAAATAAATAATTCCCCAAATGGCACCCTCTGACCTTCTTCTGCCACTGGGGGATCTCTGAAAGTGTCCCCTGGATAAAGATCCGCAAACGTGTGTAGCTTCATTGTTTGCGCAATTTTTTTACTGATCTCGTCTTTGACATTGGGTAACATTGGATTCTGTGCTAAGGGAATTGAAGGAGCATATAATATCTGGGCTCCCGCACGCCTCCGTAGCCCATCCCAAGCCCATCTTAGGGTTTTGGAAGTGTCAATACCGTCTGTGGGGCGACGATATGCTTGGTACAATGCTACTTGAAGAGGAACCGGTGCCACCGCGTCCCTCTCTACAGCTACGTGTGGCTGGAATGGCGTTGGGTGAATCCAATAATGCAGAAATTGTGCCTGTGCGCAAAGTGCATATAGTTTCATGTCTGGGGTGCCCAAGCCTCCTTGTTTTAACGGAAGGGACAACAGCTCCCACGATACTCGAGCTTGTCCGCCCGCCCATACCAAAGAGATCATCAATGAAAGTAATGTTCTGAAAAAAGGTTGAGTGAGTATTATTGGCAGGTTAACAAAAAGATATAAAAATGTAGGTAAAACAACCATTTTCGCCAGTGCGATCTTCCCTGCCAGTGATAAAGGAAGCTTGGCCCATAGAGCTACCTTCTCTTCCAGCCAAGCTATGGCTCTACCATAATTTAAATTCCACACCTCCTGTAGGTCCCGACTTATCCAAATTCCCAAATATTTTACTTTCTCAGCCTCCCACTTCAGTGGGAACTCAGAAGTCACAGCCCTGATATTGTCTGTCAAGGGAAACATCACTGGCTTAGCCCAGTTTATAGAGATGCCGGCCAATCCACCAAATTTAATGAATTCCCTCAGAACAACGTCCAAGTTCTGCGCAGGGTCTAGAACGTGACATCATCTGCGTAGAGTGATATCAGAAGGCTCCTAGAGCTGAAACCTATCCCCCTTGCCGTGTGATGCTGTCTAATGCGTGCAGCTAGTGGTTCCATCGCAACAGCGAACAACAGGGGGGACAGGGGGCACCCCTGCCGCGTACCCCGCGCTATCGGGAATGGATCAGATAGTAGACCATTAGTTCGTATCCTAGCTGTGGGCTCAGTGTATAATAGCTTGATCCATTTAATAAGAAGGGGGCTGAATCCCATCCGCTCTAATATCTTAAAGAGATAGGGCCATTCAAGCGAGTCGAAGGCCTTTGTCGCGTCCAAGAACACTGCCGCAGCCTGCACTTCCGGGTGTAAGTAATGCAGGACTGAAAAGACGGTCCTAAGGTTATGGGAAGTAGACCTCCCCGGTATGAATCCCGACTGGTCTGGACGTGCGATAATGGGGATCATGGGTTGTAGCCTATTAGCTATCAATTTCGCCAAAATCTTGACATCCACATTAATCAGCGACAGAGGGCGATACGAATCTAAGTCAGAGTCAGGTTTCTCAGGTTTTAACAGGGTGATAATGATGGCCTCTCGCATCATTTGAGGCAGTATACCCGACTCTTGGGCTTCTTCATAGACCGCCAGAAGTCGGGGTGCAAGCTCCTCTACATATGCTTTGTAAAAGGCGGTCGTCAACCCATCTGACCCAGTGACCTTGTCCAAGGGTAAACTATTGATCACTTTAGCCACGTCCTCCACCGTAAACGGCAAGTCCATGTATTCCCTGTGCTTGTTATTGAACCAAACCAGTTCCAGGGAGTCTAAAAAGGCTTGCATGCCCTCCGGGCACCTGGATTGTGTAGCTATATATAAGTGGGAGTAGAATGAGGCAAACTCATTAAGTATAGCTTCTGGTCCCCTGACAGTACTGCCATCTTTATTGACCAGCTCGGGAATATAGGCAGAAGACCTCGGGGTACGAATCATGTTTGCGAGCGTTCGCACTGGTCTATCCCCCTCACCATACCTACGCGCCTCTGCGTATTTCCCAAGAAACTTCACCTCCCTCTGCGCCTCTTCGTCATAGTCCAGTAGTTTGGATTTCAATAGAGCTAATATAGCAGGTGCACCTTCAGAGTAAAAGCGCGTCTCAAGATCTTTGATTTGGGCCTCAATGGAAGTCAGTGTGTTTCTAATTGCCTTAAGTACCCCAGCTTGTCTAGCAATACACTGTCCTCGAATGACCACTTTGAATGCTTCCCATAAAGAAGCTTCAGTGTCAACCGAGCCTGCATTTAGCGAAAAATAGTCAGTAATATCATTTCGGATTTCTTCCTTAAATGCCTCATCCAATAACGCATGTGGAGGCAATCTCCAGGAGAACGCTCTTCACGTGGAGTCAGGGAGCGATAGTCTCAGGAGACATGGGGAGTGATCTGATAGTGTTCTCGGCAAGTGTGACACCTCCACCACCCAGCTCGCCACATCGCGGGACGCCAGCCAATAGTCCAGCCGTGACCATGCCTTCTGGTGCTCAGAGAAGCAAGAGCCCTCCCTAGACTGAGGGTATTGTGATCGCCAAATGTCAACAAGGTCCCCATCTTCGAGTATTGCATTCAGGGCCTTGCCAGCCGCGGGATGAAGTGTCCGTGCCGTACCCTGTCTATCCATTGCATCATTTAGAACTGCATTGAAATCCCCCCCCATAAAATCGTGTTGCAACCAGTCGATTTAATTTTGGCCCATATATCTTGGAAGAAGGCTGGAGAGTCAGAGGTTAATACGCCAGTCATACAAAAGAGCTGCTAACAACAATCGTGAGGCACTTATAGAGCCCACGGTGCAGAAGCCTCCGCTCACCAGGCTCACGTGCGTCAACACTTTTAGTACGCAATCTAATCAGATTCAAAAGATTGTACGAAGACACTGGCGCATCCTAAATGTGGGGCAAGATAAGATACCTCTCCCTCTTTTTTCCTTCAAACGCAGTAAAAATTTACGTGATTGTCTTGTTCACACACGACCTAGAGATGTCTCGGCACCAGTGAGCAATACACTTTGGAATTTACCAGCCGTGCAGGGACATTACCCGTGCGGCAATTGCTCTGTTTGTCCCCAGACTAGACATACTACTGAGGCAGACATCGGGACCTCGAGACCTTGGAGGCAGACTAGACACACTAATTGTAATAGTGAGCGGGTAATCTATTTAATCACATGCCCTTGCTCGAAACAATATGTTGGCATGACAACACGAAAAATCAAACAGAGAATTGTGGAACACAAGAGCACCATTAGGTGCAAAAAACAAGCAACACGTTTGACCAGTCATTTTTTGGAAAATAATCACAGACCGGAAGATATAACATGGACTATACTTGAACAACCGCACCTACCTAAACAAGTTACTGATATAACTACATTCTTGTTTAAGAAAGAACAACGGTGGGTGTTTAAGTTACGTAGCCATGTTGTTGGGCTCAACGATGATATTCCTTGGACTCTGATTTAATGCCACCTTTCCTAGTTCGGTATTGCTGGTAGCTGTCTGCACAGTTGATATATTTTTCTGAGGGTCTGGTAGTGATACAATGGCTTTGTGGGCACTTACGTATTTTATATATGTGTGTCCATGTCCTATTTTTTGAACTGACATGAGCATTCAGTTATTTGCCTTCTTTTTCACACATGAGATTTGGTTGAGATAGACCACTTTTCCAGTTCCTGGCTCAGTTTCTACACACGAGATTTGGTTGAGATAGACCACATTTTTACATCTTGTTGATTTACACGCCTCTTTCTATAGTTCTTGGCGTTTACAGCTACTGCACTTTTTACGAGTCACTCGTGACAAAGGAACAACGAGGCAGTCGCTTGACTCGGTATTCACTTGGTATAAACTACACTTCCCAGTTCCTTGTAGTTTTAACACGTTTTGCGTCATGTGCCATTCATACGCGCCATACTTCACTCAGCCGTAGCTGCAAACAAACTACAATTCCCAGCTCTGGGTAGTTTCAATACGTCGAGCGTCGCGTGTCATCAACACGCGTCACATTTCACGCACCTGAAGTCAGTTTATAATAACAACTGACTGCTATTTAAACCTCCATCCCCGGCCGGCAGTCACCGCGAGTGACTCTCAGGATCCGGCCCGGGGTAACGACGGAGTAGGTAAGCCTGAATGAGACCGTTTTACTAGTGGTTTTCTTAGCAGCACGCTGTTAGTGGTAGCAAGCAGTTTTTTCCCCCATACTCTTTATTACGAGGCTTGAGTGATCTGAGCGCTGTCTTGCATTTTGTGACCACGCAAGATTCTAGTAAAGTAGCTCTTCTTGGTTATCTAGCATGTATTTACCATGCTTAACTTGTCAGTTACAGTGCTCCGTTGTCTTATTTCTTGTATTTTTGACAAGGAGACTGTGATAAATTTGCTATTTGAAACTTACCCAGTATGCTGTACACAGTATGCTGTGTTTGCTATCATTACGCTCTATATCATAACTTTAATGCTATTTTTAGCGTCCAGCTCAATTGTTCTTGTAACATTCTAAGAGGCGGTAGTTTATTCATATGAGACTGACATTTTGGAAACATACTAATCATGGTTAGGTAATATTACCCGACCATGTTTTTTATTCTTTTTAAGAGTTTGAGTTGTGTTCGTTTTTTTCATTTACAGAGCGTTGCCTCACGCCCTGAGCTGTTGCCAGGAGCGGAAGGTACCCTCCCGATTTGATACGGGTAAGATGTTTTTTCATTTACCTATTTTTAGGGTAATGACAGTTTCACATTGTAACTTCATGTGATCTAGGTATATTAAAGAAAAGTTTTTCTTTCCAGCCACCACATACATATTCTATTTTCTATTTCCTTTCTTATAGGAGAACAAGACCTGTGATCATACAGTGTTATTCACAGGTATATGGTTGTATCGTTCTTTTTCACCTTTTCTACAGTGCAGTAGTCACATCTTGGTCCTGAAGAAAGCCTTTTTGGCTGAAACATGTAGACCGCACCTCTAGCGCGTTCGCACATTCATTCAGATCGCGCGTTTACTGCTTTTTAACTCTTGACATACAGGAGATACCTTATAAATTTATTTTTCTCATGTTAGTCAATTTTAAATTATTTTGTACACTGCACAATTACTTCTTTACACTGTTCATGCTCCATCAATCTTTAGCGATTGTGTCTCTAAACCATTGATTAAAAACATCCGCGAGCTCCTCCTTTACGTTTAGAAAGGAGTTGTAGCTCCTTGGTTGCAGTAGCTTGCAGCCGAGAGGAGATCCCAAATGATGAAGCATGCCACTTCGGTGGGTGATGGGAATCCGTCCTCTTAATTGAGTTTCCCCTATCAGTTATTATTTTAAGTAGTTTTGGCTGGTTAAAAACTCTCTATCTATATACACCTTAGACCCGCGGATTTTGTGTTGTTTATGTACTTGGTTTGGGGATTTATCCGCGCAGGTCTTTAAATATTCCCTAGGACCCCTTTCTTATCTAGTAGTTATTGTTCTTGTGCAGCTTTGGCTGCGGGTTCACGTACACGGCACACAGTACGACTGTGAGGCCACTAAACGCTCTAGTTGTATCTACATTTTAAAGAAATTTTTTCTGAGTTGTTTCCTATTTCGTCTTTTTCTAATATATACACTATGGCTGATACGTAGGTTTGGCGTATAATGACGACATGGCGAGAGCAATTGTGTCTTCTACCCCCAGTATTATTGACCTGACTGTTATTACAGGGGTCAATACAGGGGATGATTGGAGCAAATTATTGATTCTCAAAAAATCACACACTCGGACTAGCATCCACGGTTCTATTATGACAGAGTATCTTCGTGGTAACTGTGCCCCCACGGGCCTCATAGTAACCAACACTCCTAGACTGTTCTTGCAAGATAAACAGTTTCTTAAGGACTGGTCCTTGATAGCATGGCGCTGTACTCGAGACTGGTTGATCTTGATCATCAGTACTGCGAAACGCATCGCTGATGCTATATTGATTGAAATACAGGTTCTTGAGGGCCAGATCAAAACGACACTTACTAGTGTAGCTTTTAAAAAAATCTTGAGGAAACCAACAAATCCAATAAGGATTTCAAAGACAACATTCTTCTCACAAAAATCGAGAAGTTTAGAAAGGATCTTGCTCAATTTTCGTTTGAAAAGGTATACCCATATACTCACGAGAACTATGTACCACCTGAGTTCAATAAGAGAGGCAAGAGATATGGTTCCAATTATTCATCCTCAGAATCAGAACGTTGGTCTAGTGACTCAGATTCTTCTGAACAGGCTACATCGCGACCTAGAGGCAGGGGTGGCAATAATAGGAGACAGTGGAGAGGGCAACAGCAAACACCATGGTGGCCGCCGGCACCTTGGCATTATCCCAATGTACCTTTCCATCCCCAAATGATGCCCTTTAACCCACCCCCTCAGTATTTTCAGAACCAGTCTTTTTTAGAACAGGGCCGGGGACGTTCCCGAGGGAAGAGACGGGGTCAACAAACTCAGGTGCACTGGAGCCCCCCAACTTCCCCCCGCAGTCTACGCAGCATGAAGAAAGGGCAACCAGTAGCCGGGTCGAGCAGCGACTAGTGGTCAATTTGAGCACTCATATTTTGACAGATATGGAGGAAACTGTCCTTAACAGAGGTCTAGGATTCGTCCCTACCAACACTGGCGATCCTTTTCTTATTCAATGCGAACTAGCACGCTTTTTTCGCAAAGTAAGACTTCATTTCTTTTTCAAAGATCAAACATCTGACAAAAATGATCTCCCTGATGAAGGCATTGACAGTGGACTTAGACCGAAATCGACTTTTTGTCCTCCCACTCATTCTATACCTGACCAGGTTCGAACTTTTGAGAAAGCTGTCATCACTGAAGTTACAAATTTGAGCTTAAACTCTAAAAAGCAGTATCATAATCTCCCTCTGCTTGAAAAGCAAGCTCTTGACTCCCTCTCGAGAAATTCTTCTATTACTATCAAGCCCGCCGATAAGGGAGGGGCCATTGTTATACTAAATACCTCTGACTATCGAGAAGAATGTCTTCGGCAACTTAAGGATGCTAGGTCATATTGCTTATTGCCTATAGACCCAACTGATAGACTCACGAAAGAAATCCGTGAGCTAGTTGAGGAAGCCAAAATTGAAGGATGGGTGTCGCCTCATGAAGCCAACTTTTTAACAACTTCTCACCCTGTTATGCCTTACTTTTATGTGCTTCCGAAGGTGCACAAACCTCAGCGTCCTCCTCCCGGGAGACCTATCATCTCGGGGATTGGTTCTTTGTTGGAACCTCTCTCTACTTTTGTAGATCATTTTTTAAGACCTTTAGTTAAAACAATGCCTGCCTACCTTCAAGATACGAAGGATGTTTTGCAACTATTACCAGTGATTGACTTTGACATAGAGACGGATTTCCTTGTTAGTTTTGATGTGGAATCCCTCTACACTTGTATTCCCCAGTTAGAAACACTGGATGCGGTTAGGGCACTTCTTGACCATAGACATGAGGCTATGAGTACGCCTGTTCCATTTATCATGGAATGTGCCAGGCTGGCTATGACTGAAAATTTCTTCAGATTTGAAGACCAAATTTACCTACAAACATCGGGTACTTCGATGGGCAGTGTTTTTGCCCCTAGTTTGGCTAACCTCTATGTCCATCTTTTTGAACAGCATTGTGTTTTGGTGGACGCCAATCCTTTCCGTATCCATATCATTGAGTGGAAACGCTATATAGATGATATTTTTGTCATTTGGAGAGGCGATTTCACCACACTTAACACTTTCCATGGTTGGCTTAATGCCCAAAATAACTATCTGAACTTTACTATGGATGCGAGCAAGACAAGTCTGCCATTTTTAGATCTACGCATTTATTCATCATCTGCGGGTCTTGAAAGTGAATTGTATACCAAGCCCATGGCCAGAAATTCGCTTTTGACCTTTGATAGCTTCCATCCTAAATCTTTACGGGAGGGGTTACCATTTGGCCAATTTCTGCGGTTGCGTAGGAACTGTTCCTCTACTGAAGATTTTAAAAAGCATGCTTCAGTGCTCTCTCAAAACCTTAAAGCAAGGAAATATCCCAAGAGGTTAATACGCCAGTCATACAAAAGAGCTGCTAACAACAATCGTGAGGCACTTATATAGCCCACGGTGCAGAAGCCTCCGCTCACCAGGCTCACGTGCGTCAACACTTTTAGTACGCAATATAATCAGATTCAAAAGATTGTACGAAGACACTGGCGCATCCTAAATGTGGGGCAAGATAAGATACCTCTCCCTCTTTTTTCCTTCAAACGCAGTAAAAATTTACGTGATTGTCTTGTTCACACACGACCTAGAGATGTCTCGGCACCAGTGAGCAATAAACTTTGGAATTTACCAGCCGTGCAGGGACATTACCCGTGCGGCAATTGCTCTGTTTGTCCCCAGACTAGACATACTACTGAGGTAGACATCGGGACCTCGAGACCTTGGAGGCAGACTAGACACACTAATTGTAATAGTGAGCGGGTAATCTATTTAATCACATGCCCTTGCTCGAAACAATATGTTGGCATGACAACACGAAAAATCAAACAGAGAATTATGGAACACAAGAGCACCATTAGGTGCAAAAAACAAGCAACACGTTTGACCAGTAATTTTTTGGAAAATAATCACAGACCGGAAGATATAACATGGACTATACTTGAACAACCGCACCTACCTAAACAAGTTACTGATATAACTACATTCTTGTTTAAGAAAGAACAACGGTGGGTGTTTAAGTTACGTAGCCATGTTGTTGGGCTCAACGATGATATTCCTTGGACTCTGATTTAATGCCACCTTTCCTAGTTCGGTATTGCTGGTAGCTGCCTGCACAGTTGATATATTTTACTGAGGGTCTGGTAGTGATACAATGGCTTTGTGGGCACTTACGTATTTTATATATGTGTGTCCATGTCCTATTTTTTTAACTGACATGAGCATTCAGTTATTTGCCTTCTTTTTCACACATGAGATTTGGTTGAGATAGACCACTTTTCCAGTTCCTGGCTCAGTTTCTACACACGAGATTTGGTTGAGATAGACCACATTTTTACATCTTGTTGATTTACACGCCTCTTTCTATAGTTCTTGGCATTTACAGCTACTGCACTTTTTACGAGTCACTCGTGACAAAGGAACAACGAGGCAGTCGCTTGACTCGGTATTCACTTGGTATAAACTACACTTCCCAGTTCCTTGTAGTTTTAACACGTTTTGCGTCATGTGCCATTCATACGCGCCATACTTCACTCAGCCGTAGCTGCAAACAAACTACAATTCCCAGCTCTGGGTAGTTTCAATACGTCGAGCGTCGCGTGTCATCAACACGCGTCACATTTCACGCACCTGAAGTCAGTTTCTAATAACAACTGACTGCTATTTAAACCTCCATCCCCGGCCGGCAGTCACCGCGAGTGACTCTCAGGATCCGGCCCGGGGTAACGACGGAGTAGGTAAGCCTGAATGAGACCGTTTTACTAGTGGTTTTCTTAGCAGCACGCTGTTAGTGGTAGCAAGCAGTTTTTTTCCCCCATACTCTTTATTACGAGGCTTGAGTGATCTGAGCGCTGTCTTGCATTTTGTGACCACGCAAGATTCTAGTAAAGTAGCTCTTCTTGGTTATCTAGCATGTATTTACCATGCTTAACTTGTCAGTTACAGTGCTCCGTTGTCTTATCTCTTGTATTTTTGACAAGGAGACTGTGATAAATTTGCTATTTGAAACTTACCCAGTATGCTGTACACAGTATGCTGTGTTTGCTATCATTACGCTCTATATCATAACTTTAATGCTATTTTTAGCGTCCGGCTCAATTGTTCTTGTAACATTCTAAGAGGCGGTAGTTTATTCATATGAGACTGACATTTTGGAAACATACTCATCATGGTTAGGTAATATTACCCAACCATGTTTTTTATTCCTTTTAAGAGTTTGAGTTGTGTTCGTTTTTTTCATTTACAGAGCGTTGCCTCACGCCCTGAGCTGTTGCCAGGAGCGGAAGGTACCCTCCCGATTTGATACGGGTAAGATGTTTTTTCATTTACCTATTTTTAGGGTAATGACAGTTTCACATTGTAACTTCATGTGATCTAGGTATATTAAAGAAAAGTTTTTCTTTCCAGCCACCACATACATATTCTATTTTCTATCTCCTTTCTTATAGGAGAACAAGACCTGTGATCATACAGTGTTATTCACAGGTATATGGTTGTATCGTTCTTTTTCACCTTTTCTACAGTGCAGTAGTCACATCTTGGTCCTGAAGAAAGCCTTTTTTGGCTGAAACATGTAGACCGCACCTTTAGCGCGTTCGCACATTCATTCAGATCGCACGTTTACTGCTTTTTAACTCTTGACATACAGGAGATACCTTATAAATTTATTTTTCTCATGTTAGTCAATTTTAAATTATTTTGTACACTGCACAATTACTTCTTTACACTGTTCATGCTCCATCAATCTTTAGCGATTGTGTCTCTAAACCATTGATTAAAAACATCCGCGAGCTCCTCCTTTACGTTTAGAAAGGAGTTGTAGCTCCTTGGTTGCAGTAGCTTGCAGCCGAGAGGAGATCCCAAATGATGAAGCATGCCACTTCGGTGGGTGATGGGAATCCGTCCTCTTAATTGAGTTTCCCCTATCAGTTATTATTTTAAGTAGTTTTGGCTGGTTAAAAACTCTCTATCTATATACACCTTAGACCCGCGGATTTTGTGTTGTTTATGTACTTGGTTTGGGGATTTATCCGCGCAGGTCTTTAAATATTCCCTAGGACCCCTTTCTTATCTAGTAGTTATTGAGTCTATATTAGGTCCATATATTGCTACCATGGTTAGGGAGACCCCTTCCAACGAGCCCAACAGAATGATGTACCTGCCGTCAGGATCTGTGTGCAGTTCTCTCTCCCTCCATTCAATGCCACGTCTAACCAACACAGCCACACCACGAGAATAGTTTGAATAGACCGAAGAGTAGGTGAATCCCCATCGTTTGTGTTTTAGTTTGGGGGACGATTGAACATGTAGGTGAGTTTCTTGTAACATACACAAATCAATGTTATGCCTCGCGAGATATGCATGTACTATCCTGGACTTTCTGCTATCATTTAAGCCTCTTATGTTCTATGACAAACAGTTTATACTATTCATGCAGCATACAATACAGCAACATGTGTAAAATCATTGTGTTTGGGGCAACATGTGTCGTTCTCAAGTCTGTCCATGTACTTCGTCCAATAGCATAAAAATACACCGGCAAAACATTTAACAATATACCCAACCCTCCACCCTCCTCCCACACCAACCCCCCAATCAGGTTGAAGTTTGCCCACCCAAAAATACAATACAAAACAACATGAGGTTGGGAAAGCTCCCATGGGGGTGTATGAGTGCCGGCACACTACCCTACCGTGGCAGGGTGGCCAAGAGCCTGCAGGGAGTCAGGTCTACAGCTCAATAGGACGATAAATGTGCAGCTACATATGGTAGGTAACTACCTCTGCACCGAGCCCTTCACTTCAGCTCCATTATAAAACAAGCATTTACGGATATCAGAGCACAAGCGGCAGTGAATAGAACAATAGTCTCCTGATATAACTAGAAACAGTTAACCAACTCAGGTCAGGTGTCCGCATACCAATTAATCAAAGTTAACAGTCAGCAACTACACACATCAGCTTGTAACAATCGAACAGGGGCTAGATGCTAATGATAAATCAGATTAAATGTATCCTTCCTCCCCAGGGCAAAAGAAGAATAGCAACATACAATTTGAACTACATAGCATAATAGGTCTGAGTATCCTCAGTCATTGTCACTTAGCTGGTTGTCAGTCTGGTCTTCCAATCTTGGACTGTTCTTTGCCCTCTTTCCACCCACATGTTTGGCAAATTTTAGGGCGGATTTAGCGTCAGTGAAAAAATGAGAAGAGCCATCATGAGACACCTTAAGTTTAGCAGGATATAACAACAAGTATGGGATCTGTGCCTGCAACAGGATCCGCTTTGCCGGCAGGAACTCGCGTCTCGCTGCTTATACCGCCGGTGTGAAGTCTGGATAGAATGATATGTGGTTGCCTTGATGTGTGATTGTCCCCAGTTCACGTGCCTGACGCAGTACCATATCCCGATCCTGGTAATTTAGGAGTCTCGCCAGGATGGGCCATCGTGGAGCACCCACTGGAGGTTTGGGACCCAGTGCACGATGAGCTCTTTCCACCGCAAAGACCGGTGAGAGGTGTGCAGCAAAGATGTCCTTTAACAGTTCCGACACAAATATCTCCATTTTGTTAATTGCTGTAGTTTCCGGAATGCCCGTAATATGTAGGTTATTCCGATGGGACCTCGTCTCCAAATCTTCATTTTTGGCCCGGATGATGCCCAATAACTTATCCATCTGTAGCAGTTGATCTTTTGTCTCCACCTGGAATTCGTGGAAGTCTGTTTGCTTGTTTTCCAGCACATCAAGCCTATGTTTATGAGCTCCCACTTGGGCCTTTACATTTTCCATTTGAGCCGTCAAAGTGTCTAATTTTGCATCAATGGTGCGAAGGCTGGACCGCATTTCGAGCATTAGTGTATGAATATTTTCACCCTGGTCACCCAGTTGCCCCTCAGTACTTCCTCCTGCGGCGGTTTCAGGGTCCGATTCCATAAGGCGGGTCGCCCTTCTCTGATCAAAGCTAATTTTGGGCTGTTTTGCGTCTTGCTTACCCATGGTTCGTTATGTAGGCACACCACAGTAATAAAGAGTGGGCTTCACGATAATGCGCACGTAGACACTGCCCCGCTCTCAATACATGTCCTCTTGCTTCTTGCGGTTCACCAGTAGGCTGACGGTGTATTCCGGCCCACAGTCCAGTTACATCCTGCACCTCACTTTCCGTTAGGGGCAGCTCATACAGCTTTCCACGTATGCAATCTAATGCTGCCGATGCATGGGACGATCAGGAGTCAGCTTAGTTTCGTGTCCCCAATCACCTCTTAACAGCCATTCACACCAGGACTCCAGCCAGCACTCTTTCGTCTCCCGCACCTATGTCCAATGGGCGCGCCCCACCGTATGTGCAATTCAAGACAGTCCGGCCCCAAAATGCGCTTCTTTGAGCCCCTACGAGGCAGAGATGCTTTCTGATCCCCAGCATGTATGAGGGGCAGTTCAGGGAATGCTTTTCAGGTACGTCGCGCTCTCCGGACCCGATTAGAATTTCAAAATGGCGCCAGCGTGGTTCCGAGGGCCCCACGAGCCCTCCAATGATATATCAGGCCATAAATCGAGGTAGTTCCCCTGTGTGGTACTCTACCGGACCGTCCGGTTTCACAAGGCAGGCATGCACTCTTTCAGCGGGCGGACAAACGCCGATCGGCTCTCTCGACCTCTCTCGTCCTCAAAATGGTGCCCACCGGGTCCGGAGTGCTCCGCAGATTCCTCCGTGCCTCGGCCCAATCATCCACCTCACCGCACTGATAGGACTACCAGGCATCCGATCACGTCCTGTACCTCTTCGTCCGGCGAACATCAGCTGCGGGCGCTAGGAGCTGTTGCGTCCAGGCCCACTTCTCCGCAAGATCCCCGGCCTCAAGTAGATCTGGTCGCACCTCTGTATGGGCTACGGGTCCGCACTCTCCTCCGCTAGGCACTCTAGGGCTCGTAGTACAACTCCAGGGCGGTTTTGGCAGCTAATTTATTCACCGCTGATCGCTGCAAGTCTGCTGCTCCCGACGAAGCAGAATTGGCTCGACTCCGACTCCCTTTCATGCACGGATTCATGTAGGATAATATCTCGGCCAGCGGAGCTCGCTCACAGAGCGGCCATTCTGCAGCACGGCAGACCACGCCCCCAAAATACAGGCCCTTTATATACTAACCTCCCCCAACATTTCGGTGAACTGATTCACCGTATATTTAATGCATCTAATACCAACGGCCTTGTGCACTTTTTTAAAGTTGTGGGCTCTGGCCTTCTGACGTCCTTTCAGACGATATTTGGTGTAATACTGGCTTTTATTCATTCCATTTTTTCTAGCGTCTTTGGTGGCTTCCCATTGATCCTAGCCTTAGCTGCTGGAATATTGCTTTTGCTTTGCCTGCTGCGCAATGGCTGCACCTCTTGTGGGCCTAAACAGCCTAGGGCGACTGCGGATGCTCCGTGACCGTATGCATGAAAGCTTCGGTACACTGCCACTGGCAACACTCAGCGTGGCTTATGGATTATCTTTTCGCTTTGCGTATTTCACTTGCGTGCAACCTGTGCTGTCCTGTTTACGATGTCCGTTCTCATGGTCCTTGGATGTTTGCCTCTCCAATACGTCTTATTCGGACCCGGATTTCGACCAGTTGATGGGCCCCTTAATGGCCCATGAACGGGAATGTTCAGGTGATGGATTAATGGCGCGTGCGGCTGCACTTGGAGTCTGGGCACAATGGGATATCTGTGCAGCTGCTCAGAATCTCCTACAACAAAGTTATATTGAATATTACGCAAGTTGTCCCGCAATGCTGATCGCTGCTCCCTATTATGAGGAGCATGAATGCAGTTTTGATTTGTTGAACTGGAAGGCATCTCTTTTTTCAAACGATGATAATGATGTCTTTTTATTGACTCTCAATAAACTGCATAACCAGATTTTTTTATTCTCTTTGAGTGACCTTTTTTCTGGCCCTACTTAGAATTTTTTTTTCCACATTTTTTCAAAAAGACTTTTCCCACCTAAAGACATTTACATTCTGCTCCATCTAATTGAACTCTGTTTTCGCCCTATGTCTTGACCTATGGACTGACCAGGGGAGGGTGTAGTGTGGATTGTGGCCTCATTGTCGACATTGCTAATTTAGCTTAGGCCTAGCTGCCATGATGCCCTTTTTTGCACACGTTACTTTGTGACTTTGTTTTTCCAGACTCTGCTTCTGCCTATGTTCATGAGAAATGTCTACATTTCTGCCTTTCACGTTTTCTGCTGTTCTCTGTGGTTTTCATCTGCACACGATGTACAAGGTTGAAAAACAACGTCCCTTGTTATTCTGTTCTGGTCAGCCCCACGCACTTAGACATAACACGAAGCACAGCTGCACTGCTGAAATTCGAGTGCTTTTAATATTGCAAGCTATCTGTTAGAGACACTTGGATAAAAACCTTTCCAGGGAGAAGAGCTGTGCTTGTCCGATGATGTAAACCTTGCATCTAGTTCTTAAGGTATGGGGGTCCCCCCGACAAAGCCCAGAGGTCTTCTATTTTTATAATAAACTAGTTACTAGCACTGGGAGGGTGGCGAGGCATTATAGTCCTTTATACACTGTCTTTATAAAATGCTGTCCTCGTTTGTATTCTATTGAATTGTAACCATGCTTACTATTTTGTCTTTATGCATTATGCTGCTAGTACTGGCACGTGTACTGTGTCTTAGAGCACGTTAGTTGAAATAAACATTTTAAACTATACTGTGTCTCTTAATACGCACGTTGTGGACAAGTATGAGTGAGTAATGAAAGAGTGTTCTTGCTCCCGCGATTCCTGAAAGAGTCCGTGTTCTGGGATGTCTAATCATTGGTAGCTTCGCTGTAGTACGGAGAACGAATGAGACACTATAGCTAGTCGGATTGGGATTTTGGGCACTAAGGTGGATGGTTGGTACCCCACTATACACCGAGGTCCTGTTTTCCTGCGCACAGTTCTGTATATGTGCAGAATCCCCGCAACAGCATCACATAAATCACCTTAGGGCCTTGCGCCCTACCAACCTACAGCTGACCCCAGGCCCACTGGCCTTTCACTGGGGCTCCAAATGCCCTCTGTCCATAAATGTCAGGGCTTGAACTGGGGCCTCTCAAATGGCCCTCCAGCTGCCAATGCAGCGAAGATGCTGCGCAATGCGCTGGGGCACGGGGGAGCATCTCACCCCCTCCTTATCACCAACAAAAATGCCCCCAAAGGAAAATGGCACTGGCACTACACGTGCCGTGGAAGCCCCACTCCGGGACTCCTAAAATAACTTTGCCCAAACGTTGCAGCTGCCCGCAACCTGCGGTGCAGCTGGGAAAAACAAAACAGGCACTCACTGTGCCCTGAGAGCCCCACTGGGACTCTATCAACACTTGACCCCAAAAGGAAATCAGTACTGGCACCTTGGTGCCCCAGGGAGCCCCAACGCAGCTCCAGGCACTGACAATGTGCCTCGAAAAAGCCTCCCTCACCGGGATCTTTCCTGGTGCCGCTCCCGGCACCAATCTGCGCAAGTAAAGCCCCACTCACCGGGGCTGCTCTGCTGGACTCCTCCGGTCTCCCTGACAGGCACCGGCAATGTGCCTCGACTGGCCCCCGTCCGGCGCCAGTCTCCAGGGAACACGCAGGGCTCTCCGAACTTCTTCTTTGGGCCCGGGACGCCCTGGAATGTGGGGTAGACTCCCGCCCACCAACAGACACCGTCTTGCGGTCACGGAGGTGAAGAACATGAGCCCACGCTCGGGCTCACAGCGGCGGCTCCTTCCACTGAGGCATTAATGCAGGGTGGGCTCCCGCTTTATAGGAGCACCAAAATGCGGGGTAGGCTCCCGCCAAATAAATAGCACAAATGCGGGGTGGGCTCCCGCTTGGCCCCACAGCAGCACAGGGGGGTCCCCACGCCGGGATTCCCCCAGTCAGTCTTCACAGCAGCACGCTGCATGCACCAGCGCTCCTCTTGGGCTGGCAATAAAAAGATAGCGCTCACAAGGCGCAAGATTTCTTAAAGGTTCAAGGCAAAGGCTGGGCTCAGGCAGTACAGCTCACAGGGCCCTCCATCAGGGAGGCAGTCCCTTGTGGCGGTTCCTCCGGGGGCCCAGCAGCAGCAAGTCCACAGGAAGCACAAAAGCACAACACGGGGTCACAGCCCCAATATTTATATCCCAAAATCCTTTGTCTGCCCTAGCACAAGGCTTGGGGGAACCAGTCCTAACTGGTTCTGGGGAGTGTGGAGCACTTTGTTTACAGGGCTCCTCTTCCCCTTTGTCAGGTTGGGGCTCTGTCATCAGACACACCACAGGGGGGCGGAGCCAGCATTCACATAGGCAGGCACAGACCTATTCAGGGTCAGGGGACTACTCCACCCACCACTCCAAATGCAGATGCCCTATTCAGCCTAGCGCTGACTCACCCTGCCCCTCATGGAGCCACACACACATCTCCAGCCCCTGCCACTCCAAAGCCAGACATGCAATCCACATCAGGCAGGCAGACACATAGCACACAGAAATGCCCACTTCTAACAGTGGTATTTCTAAAATAGTGATAATAAATCTGCGCACACCATTGCGTAGCATTTATTATTACTATTCCAAACATACCAAACTTGACCACGCTGCTCCTCTCATATCAGGAATTACCACTGAAACACTGATCAGGGAATCCCCAATGCATTCCTATGGGAGGGCAGCCTCACAGCAGTGAGAAACCAAAATGGCTGTTTGTCACTACCAGGACATGTCACACACTTAAGGTACATGTCCTACCTTTTACTTACAATGCACCCTGCCCATAGGGCTAGTTAGGGCCTACCTTAGGGGTGACTGACATGCAGTAAAAGGGGGGTCACAGACATGGCACACACTTTAGGTGCCACGTCACAGCGGCAGTAACACTGCGCGCACAGGCCCTGCAATGGCAGAGGCCTGAGACAGGTTTGAAAGGCTACTTTGGTGGGTGGCGCAATCAGCGCTGAAAGCCGACCAATAGCATTTAATTTACCGGCCCCGGGTATCTGAGATACCACTTTACAAGGGACTGACAGGTAAATTAAATATGCCAAACAGGTGTAGACCAATCTTACCATGTTTACCACAGAGAGCACACGCACTTTACACTGAACAGCCGTGCTAAAGTGCCCAGAGTCCTAAAACCACCAACACCATGTCAGAAAAAAGGCTAGGAGGAAGGCAAAAAGTTCAGGGATGACCCTGCAAAAAGGGCCAAGTCCAACATTTATATTTTGGTTTCTGCCAGTATGGAACTAACACAAGGTCATTACCTCCATGCAAAACATTGACTACCATGAAATCACACTACAGAGAACATAGAAGAAATCTTCTCTGGCTCATAATCATGAGCACCAACTAAAGACAAGACAACTAAGAGCACTTATCATTTATGGTTTGTGAAAAATGTGCTAGTTCTATAAAAAATTGTCTCCTTACTGAGAAGCGAGCACCCCATTGTAGTTCTTGACACTCTCAGGGTGTACCCAGGGAAGGTAGTATGGGCTAGTAATCTCTATTCTCTGGCATGCAACAACAACACTCAATAAATCATTGTCAAGTTAGTGCTATTTATTTGAAAATGGAAAAGTACATTTATTATACACACTCTACTAAATACTACACAATAATTTGCAAATATATACACAGGAGAGACGGTAATATCTTTGGTGCCATTCTGAAATTTTATTTGATACCAGTGGGTCATGAACTCCACAATTTCACTATCCCCCATCTAAACTAGATGCAACATTACAAAATAAAGGTGGATCATTATAAATAAAACAAGCCTATTGGCTTTGTCAAGGGGGTCACCACTTCAATATATAACGCAAGCCTATTAGATTTGCAAGGGTTCATCTTATCAATAAATAATACCAGTCTATTAGCTTTCTCAAGGAAGTCATCATCAGTCATCACAGTGTGTACAGACAATGGAAACATCAATGCATTCATCAATAAATAAAATAAACATTGCATCACTCAATGATTATGGACAGCAAAGTATTTTAAAGAAAGCATTAACAATTAAATAAAATGTGTCAAGTCTTTCATTTACACACTTAGGGGCCCATTACGATGCCGGATGAAAAAGCCTTCCGTCCCCCATGGTGTCGTAAAAATACCTCCCGCATGACCCGCGGCATTTCCGTTGGCCAAATTACGATGCAATGTACGCAAAATCGCACCGCGGCAGACGGATGCCACAAAAGACCGTCCACCACGGTCGGAAAAGCTGCAAACCCGACCGCGGCAGACGGGGAAAGCTGGTCAATGGCCTGAAAAGGCCGCTCCTGCCGCGGCTTGCCCGCATGGCTAATTACGATGAGAATGCGGAGCTGGCGGACCGAGCACTGCATCCGACCGCCGCGCACGCACATAGGCCAAATGAATGGCGGACGGAACCAACTTCACAACAATGCCCGAAGTGTGCCTGCACTCCCTGCCGCCCTCAATCACAACACACACGCCACAATGATACAACCCAACTTGCTCCTGGTAAGGAAAGCCGTGCGCAGCATGGAAGAGACATCTGGAGGTCTTCACTCATGTGGACACACCCACATACCACAGTATAAAACCAAGCCCTCCCTGGACCAGCATCCTTTGCACACCACAAGCCGAGACAGAGAGACAGGACACACCTCACACACTCCACATATCTCCACCACTACCTTGCACCCTGCACCCCTCATTCAATTGCACCATGCCCCCAAGACAATGCCCAACTCCAACGACTCAGAGTTGAGAGTGACGGTAGACGAGACAATCAAGGTAGAACCATATTTGTCTGGGCACCTTGTCCAACACACCCTACTTGCACGCAAGACTCAGATGTGTGCAAGGACCCACAGCAAAGTCAATGCCGTAGGGACCACCCTACGCACTGTGCGTGACATCAGGAAGTGGTGGGGCGACCTCAAGGGCCGAGTCAAGCATCAAGCACAGAGGAATCACGCGGCGGTCCAGAGAACTGGTGGCGGCCCTCCCATTCCACCACTAACCTACACCGAATGTGAGGAGAAGGTGCTTGCCACATTGCAGCCGGAGAGTATCACAGGAATCGAGGGGGGAGTGGAGGCTAGTAAGTACTAACAAATGTCTCCCATCACACTGCAATGTACTGTTGTGCACAACAAGTGAGCCTCAATCGCCAGCCACATCAAACTCATGTGGAATGCACGCTTTCAATATGAATGGATCACAAGGCGAGCATTCCCTTACCCAGCTTCACCTCACAGGTAGGTAGTCAGCTCATGCACCCTGGCCTCCCTCACAAACAGCATGGCCCACCCCACACCCATGTGTCAGCTAACTCCGTCGACAGTGCCTCCTAACAGGTAGGTAGCCATCTCACTGGGGAGGGGGCCGTTGAGCACTGACAGATAGACCACAACTCCGACAAGGCCCTCTGTCTTCCCTCACAGACAGCATGGAGCCAAATGACCCCCACATTCCGCACCTGGTAGACAACTCTGGAACCCCCCCCTAAGTTGTAGGCAGTGCACATACAGCCAATACCATCGAGAGGCCACATGATTCACAGTGTCGGTGATGAAGTCACATGTAACTGCAAAGCAAAATACAAGAACGCCATCACAAAAAGCCAATGTGAAAGTCCCATTGCCTCAAAGCAGAGAGACTCGGATCAACACAACACATGCATGGAAACCCTGTCAAACCTCACAAACCACAGGAGGCAAGTACAAAAAGCATAACACAAATTATGAAGTTGCGGCATAGTAGTCAGATACTCATTGAGAAGACACAAATGTCCGAGCACAAACTGAATAGGATGAGCAACAGGTTGGTACCAGAGGACATGTCCCTGGAAATACAAAACCTGTACATATGATTATGTTGCCCCAGCCATGACACATAGCCAACGAGCAATGTATGTACCTCCACATCACGTTCGACTGCTGACAAACTGTTATGAATACATAGTAATGCCAAGCTAAAAAGTAAGGCCATCTCGAATCAAATGTGCCAAACATGAACATGAAAGTAGTGCTGTGTACTGAACATGCTGACAATGTAACCTCTCTTCAACAGGTGACTAGCCAGCAACAGTAGGCGCCCATGCCATGGACGAGCCCAGGCAGTCTCCCCCCCAGGAAGGAGAACCCTCGGATGCAGACTCCCTGGTCTTTCCGGGTGAGGAGGACCAACCTGGCCCCTCCGGGGTGCTCAGGACAGCTCAGTCTCTGGCCCTCACTGTCCCCACCACCACCATGACTCCCACAACAGCTGCACCACCAACGCAGACCCCTGCAGCAATGACCTGTGTGGCAGCCACCTCCACCATCACCACAGCTGCCTCCAACACTGTCCCTTTGTCTGCAGTTACGAATACCACCAGGCAGACCGGGGATGCTGGGGACGGTGTGCTGCTGCAGCGCCTGGCACCGCCACAGGTCCGTGGCAGCAGAGCAGGTGGGAGGCCAACTGGGGGACAGCCACAGGAGAGAGACTGAGGCCCTGGACACCGTGCTAACTGTCCTTGGTGCATACCAGCAGAACCACGGACAGATGGGCCAGGGCCATGAATAACAGCGGGAACTTTGCCAGCTGCAGAGCTCTATGGACACTCGCTTGGGACAACATGTGGAGTACATGGGCCAGTATGTGGGTGTCCTGAGGGACATGAATGTGGCTCAAATTGCTGCCAATCCCCCCCCCCCGGGCCAGCAGGATGATAGTCACACCACCACAGCAGCGGCCACAGGGAGGGGTGAGTCACACCACAGCGAATCTTCAGACACCTCTGAGCATGCAGCAGGTTCCCCCCCGGCCAAACGGCAGAGGAGGCGTCCAAAAAAGACACCGTTAGGATCACATGGCACAGCACCGTGCTGTACTAGTTCTCGGAGCAACCGCTGATGTCACCACTGTAACACCGAGCATTGACTGTCGTTGTAAATACAAAACCACATTGCCACAAGGATGGGAGTGTTCGCTTGGACTTTGGAACTCTACCATTGTGTGTCCTACCCTAACTATCCGTGTACCATCACCTCCTACTTCACCCCTCACCTGTCACACATCGCAAAATTAACACAACTCACAACAGTATGCCTTTGTGTCAAGAGCATTCTCATCACAGTAAGTGGCGTGTTGACTCACATTGCAATGTATCCGAATATGTAAAAGCGAAAATTCCATTGAGAGAGTGGAGGTACCTGGAAAGATACAAGGAAACAACAGTGCATTGCCATATCATGCAATAACAGCAAAAGAACACCACGAGGCAACACTGTACAATATGCATTACAGACAACACCGGCAAACACCATCAACATGGACAGCAGGGGGACTGGAGCACACGACTGCACCTCCCAACACAGTTTCACCCTTAGCATCCTGGTGAATGCAGTCCAGTTGGAAAGCTTACTCCTGTTACCGTTGTCGTGTGTCACCTAGATTGGTGCAGGTCAGTGCTGTGAATCTCTAGACACATGTGTGTCACGTTATCCTCCCACATCAGTAGGGGTAAGATACATTGTGATCGGTGTCTGCTGAGGAAGCTGCCAGATTCTACTCGGGTCTCTGTACCTCTCCCTGCCCAACTCAGGTGAAACACCTCAGTCACATGACAAGTAAGCATCATGACTGAACTGCATATACCAGAATGCCAAGGGGTGCACTGTGCTGGGAGGTGAAGCAGTGTGCTCCCATCCCCCTAATGACATCATCAGGGACATGACGGAAGTTGTCACAGATCACACAGCGCAGAACAATGAAATCCTTAGCAATGTGCCCACAAGAGCCAGCATCACAACACATCCTGTCATGTGGACGATGGTGACATTGTCGCATTCACACACTCAAGTACTGTTGCACAGGGATTTTCAAGTGACATGTACGGTCTATGCATGTTTACCCACATGTACACCAGTCCCTGACAACATACCCACGCTAAACCTGTTTTACAAACGAAGTCATCTTCTCCTGAATGGGCACAAGTGCTGCGGTCACAGGGCAGGCATCGCGTATATAGGAACTGTTGCACGCTGTGTTCCTTGCTGTAGCAATGTCCTCCTGACTCCCCCGTATGTGATTGTGGATATACATTTGTGGCCTATTTATGAAAGAGGGGGGACACAAGGAGCTAGTTGCGGAGGTCCAGTGACCTGTGCTCTCGAAATTAGACTTATACCATAAGGGAGTCACTGTTCCTATAGAAAAAGGTTTGGAAGTAGACAGTGAGAAATGTTCGAGTCTAGTGCTACTCTATCCGTGGGGGACAGTGCGTCCTCATCTTGATGCCCTCACACACCCCGAAGGATGTCATGCTTCATCATTGGGCTGTGCTCCTCGTCGGGCCGGCGCAGCAATGCCCTACGGGTCCCTCGAAGGGTCTCTTTATCGGAGATCTTTTGATGAAGCTGTATGGGTGCGTGGGTGTGAGTGGCAGGTAAGTCCTAAAAGTGTGCGTTTAAAAATGGCTGGAGGGGGAGTGAATAGTTTTATTATTAAGGTGATCCCTCTGTCATCAGTAAAAACAAAGTGTGTGGTGCTGTTCTAAGGGATGTTATGTCCCTTGATAGCTTGGTAAGTCATATGTCCCTAGTGGGCATATGTATCGGTCAACATGTTTCGCGCTTTCGTGGTCTCAGAAGGAGATCCAGAGCGCTTCGTCAGGACCATGACAGGTGTAATTGTATCAATAGTGGCCTGAAGATTTCAGTGCTGCCGTATGATTGAAGGGAGTAACACTTCTGTAACGACAAGAGTTTAGAGAGATAAAGGTTCCCTTTAGGGTGTACGTACTAATGGTTTGCTTAATAGCTTAAGTCCGGGTCATCCATTGGAGGGCCAAGTGCTCATAATCTATAGTGTAATTATTACCGCTATTGATTATAGTCTATATACGTGAGCTACAAGTGTAGTGCTCATAGAGGTAAGGAAAAAGGGGGAGTTATAACTCAGTGGCAGACAGACAGACATAAAGGTAAGATCAATGATTACTATTGGGACGTTGTGCCAGGGTTGTTACTCTGTATCCATATGTTAAACATATGCTCGTAAAACACATCCTCATTGTCCAAGTAAAGATGACTATACACAAAGATTCCCTTTTCGGTTAATTAGTTGAACCTGCGGTATCTGGGTGAATGATATCTTTTAGGGAGGACCTGGCTTGGCAGTTCGGCCTGGACTGTTCCCACAAGGAACAGGGTCAAGACTGATTTGCATATGGCTGGGTCCAAACTGGGGTGGTGTGGTGAGCAAAAGAATGATGGATTTAACCCAGATCCTTGTGACAGGGGATGAATGTTTGCATTGTCCAGCATTCCGTCAATCAATTGTTTCTTTTGCATTTGTCACCCTAAGTGGGAAGGGTATGCCCAGATGTGGGTCCCGTGCTCACTACACCACTGGATTCAAGCTAGCCTGGCTGATGAAGGGTGATGCCCTGAAACCGGTCCCAGGATGCTTGTTTCCGGTCCAGGGAGTACCTGGCTTGGCAGTTCGGGCTGGACTGTTCCCAGAAGGAACAGGGTCAAGACTGATTTGCATATGGCTGGGTCCAAACTGGGGTGGTGTGGTGAGCAAAAGAATGATGGATTTAACCCAGATCCTTGTGACTGGGGGTGAATGTTTGCATTGTCCAGCATTCCGTCCATCAATTGTTTCTTTTGTATTTGTCGCCCTAAGTGGGAAGGGTATGCCCAGACGTGGGTCCCGTGCTCACTACACCACTGGATTCAAGCTAGCCTGGCTGATGAAGGGTGATGCCCTGAAACCGGTCCCAGGATGCTTGTTTCCGGTCCATGGAGGACCTGGCTTGGCAGTTGGGGCTGGACTGTTCCCACAAGGAACAGGGTCAAGACTCATTTGCATATGGCTGGGTCCAAACTGGGGTGGTGTGGTGAGCAAAAGAATGATGGATTTAACCCAGTTCCTTCTGACTGGGGGTGAATGTTTGCATTGTCCAGCATTCCGTCCATCAATTGTTTCTTTTGCATTTGTCGCCCTAAGTGGGAAGGGTATGCCCAGACGTGGGTCCCGTGCTCACTATACCACTGGATTCAAGCTAGCCTGGCTGATGAAGGGTGATGCCCTGAAACTGGTCCCAGGATGCTTGTTTCCGGTCCAGGGAGGACCTGGCTTGGCAGTTCGGGCTGGACTGTTCCCACAAAGAACAGGGTCTAGAGTGATTTGCATATGGCTGGGTCCAAACTGGGGTGGTGTGGTGAGCAAAAGAATGATGGATTTAACCCAGATCCTTGTGACTGGGGGTGAATGTTTGCATTGTCCAGCATTCTGTCCATCAATTGTTTCTTTTGCATTTGTCGCCCTAAGTGGGAAGGGTATGCCCAGACGTGGGTCCCGTGCTCACTACACCACTGGATTCAAGCTAGCCTGGCTGATGAAGGGTGATGCCCTGAAACCGGTCCCAGGATACTTGTTTCCGGTCCAGGGAGGACCTGGCTTGGCAGTTCGGGCTGGACTGTTCCCACAAGGAACAGGGTCAAGACTCATTTGCATATGGATAGGTCCAAACTGGGGTGGTGTGGTGAGCAAAAGAATGATGGATTTAACCCAGATCCTTGTGACTGGGGGTGAATGTTTTCATTGTCCAGCATTCTGTCCATCAATTGTTTCTTTTGCATTTGTCGCCCTAAGTGGGAAGGGTATGCCCAGACGTGGGTCCCGTGCTCACTACACCACTGGATTCAAGCTAGCCTGGGTGATGAAGGGTAATGCCCTGAAACCGGTCCCAGGATGCTTGTTTCCGGTCCAGGGAGGACCTGGCTTGGCAGTTTTGGCTGGACTGTTCCCACAAGGAACAGGGTCAAGACTGATTTGCATATGGCTGGGTCCAAACTGGGGTGGTGTGGTGAGCAAAAGAATGATGGACTTAACCCAGATCCTTGTGACTGGGGGTGAATGCTTTCATTGTCCAGCATTCTGTCCATCAATTGTTTCTTTTGCATTTGTCGCCCTAAGTGGGAAGGGTATGCCCAGACGTGGGTCCCGTGCTCACTACACCACTGGATTCAAGCTAGCCTGGGTGATGAAGGGTGATGCCCTGAAACCGGTCCCAGGATGCTTGTTTCCGGTCCAGGGAGGACCTGGCTTGGCAGTTTTGGCTGGACTGTTCCCACAAGGAACAGGGTCAAGACTGATTTGCATATGGCTGGGTCCAAACTGGGGTGGTGTGGTGAGCAAAAGAATGATGGATTTAACCCAGATCCTTGTGACTGGGGGTGAATGTTTGCTTTGTCCAGCATTCTGTCCATCAATTGTTTCTTTTGCATTTGTCGCCCTAAGTGGGAATGGTATGCCCAGACGTGGGTCCCGTGCTCACTACACCACTGGATTCAAGCTAGCCTGGCTGATGAAGGGTGATGCCCTGAAACCGGTCCCAGGATGATTGTTTCCGGTCCAGGGAGGACCTGGTTTGGCAGTTCAGGCTGGACTGTTCCCACAAGGAACAGGGTCAAGACTCATTTGCATATGGCTGGGTCCAAACTGGGGTGGTGTGGTGAGCAAAAGAATGATGGATTTAACCCAGATCCTTGTGACTGGGGGTGAATGTTTGCATTGTCCAGCATTCCGTCCATCAATTGTTTCTTTTGCATTTGTCGCCCTAAGTGGGAAGGGTATGCCCAGACGTGGGTCCCGTGCTCACTACACCACTGGATTCAAGCTAGCCTGGCTGATGAAGGGTGATGCCCTGAAACCGGTCCCAGGATGCTTGTTTCCGGTCCAGGGAGGACCTGGCTTGGCAGCTCGGGCTGGACTGTTCCCACAAGGAACAGGGTCAAGACTGATTTGCATATGGCTGGGTCCAAACTGGGGTGGTGTGGTGAGCAAAAGAATGATGGATTTAACCCAGATCCTTGTGACTGTGGGTGAATGTTTGCATTGTCCAGCATTCCGTCCATCAATTGTTTCTTTTGCATTTGTCGCCCTAAGTGGGAAGGGTATGCCCAGACGTGGGTCCTGTGCTCACTACACCACTGGATTCAAGCTAGCCTGGCTGATGAAGGGTGATGCCCTGAAACCGGTCCCAGGATGCTTGTTTCCGGTCCATGGAGGACCTGGCTTGGCAGTTGGGGCTGGACTGTTCCCACAAGGAACAGGGTCAAGATTAATTTGCATATGGCTGGGTCCAAACTGGGGTGGTGTGGTGAGCAAAAGAATGATGGATTTAACCCAGATCCTTGTGACTGGGGGTGAATGTTTGCATTGTCCAGCATTCC
This sequence comes from Calotriton arnoldi, assembly GCA_963921515.1. Lineage (NCBI taxonomy): Eukaryota > Metazoa > Chordata > Amphibia > Caudata > Salamandridae > Calotriton > Calotriton arnoldi. The sequence goes on from CAWUFW010009831.1 coordinate 740,823, forward strand.
GTCCATCAATTGTTTCTTTTGCATTTGTCGCCCTAAGTGGGAAGGATATGCCCAGATGTGGGTCCCGTGCTCACTACACCACTGGATTCAAGCTAGCCTGGCTGATGAAGGGTGATGCCCTGAAACCGGTCCCATGATGCTTGTTTCCGGTCCAGGGAGGACCTGGCTTGGCAGTTCGGGCTGGACTGTTCCCACAAGGAACAGGGTCAAGACTGATTTGCATATGGCTGGGTCCAAACTGGGGTGGTGTGGTGAGCAAAAGAATGATGGATTTAACCCAGATCCTTGTGACTGGGGGTGAATGATTGCATTGTCCAGCATTCTGTCCATCAATTGTTTCTTTTGCATTTGTCGCCATAAGTGGGAAGGGTATGCCCAGACGTGGGTCCCGTGCTCACTACATCACTGGATTCAAGCTAGCCTGGCTGATGAAGGGTGATGCCCTGAAACCGGTCCCAGGACGCTTGTTTCCGGTCCAGGGAGGACCTGGCTTGGCAGTTCGGGCTGTACTGTTCCCACAAGGAACAGGGTCAAGACTCATTTGCATATGGCTAGGTCCAAACTGGGGTGGTGTGGTGAGAAAAAGAATGATGGATTTAACCCAGATCCTTGTGACTGGGGGTGAATGTTTGCATTGTCCAGCATTCTGTCCATCAATTGTTTCTTTTGCATTTGTCGCCCTAAGTGGGAAGGGTATGCCCAGACGTGGGTCCCGTGCTCACTACACCACTGGATTCAAGCTAGCCTGGCTGATGAAGGGTGATGCCCTGAAAACGGTCTCAGGATGCTTGTTTCCGGTCCAGGGAGGACCTGGCTTGGCAGCTCGGGCTGGACTGTTCCCACAAGGAACAGGGTCAAGACTGATTTGCATATGGCTGGGTCCAAACTGGGGTGGTGTGGTGAGCAAAAGAATGATGGATTTAACCCAGATCCTTGTGACTGGGGGTGAATGTTTGCATTGTCCAGCATTCCGTCCATCAATTGTTTCTTTTGCATTTGTCGCCCTAAGTGGGAAGGGTATGCCCAGACGTGGGTCCCATGCTCACTACACCACTGGATTCAAGCTAGCCTGGCTGATGAAGGGTCATGCCCTGAAACCGGTCCCAGGATGCTTGTTTCCGGTCCAGGGAGGACCTGGCTTGGCAGTTCGGGCTGGACTGTTCCCACAAGGAACAGGGTCAAGACTCATTTGCATATGGCTAGGTCCAAACTGGGGTGGTGTGGTGAGCAAAAGAATGATGGATTTAACCCAGATCCTTGTGACTGGGGGTGAATGTTTTCATTGTCCAGCATTCTGTCCATCAATTGTTTCTTTTGCATTTGTCGCCCTAAGTGGGAAGGGTATGCCCAGACGTGGGTCCCGTGCTCACTACACCACTGGATTCAAGCTAGCCTGGGTGATGAAGGGTGAGGCCCTGAAACCGGTCCCAGGATGCTTGTTTCCGGTCCAGGGAGGACCTGGCTTGGCAGTTTTGGCTGCACTGTTCCGACAAGGAACAGGGTCAAGACTGATTTGCATATGGCTAGGTCCAAACTGGGGTGGTGTGGTGAGCAAAAGAATGATGGATTTAACCCAGATCCTTGTGACTGGGGGTGAATGTTTGCATTGTCCAGCATTCCGTCCATCAATTGTTTCTTTTGCATTTGTCGCCCTAAGAGGGAAGGGTAAGCCCAGACGTGGGTCCCGTGCTCACTACACCACTGGATTCAAGCTAGCCTGGCTGATGAAGGGTGATGCCCTGAAACCGGTCCCAGGATGCTTGTTTCCGGTACAGGGAGGACCTGGCTTGGCAGTTCGAGCTGGACTATTCCCACAAGGAACAGGGTCAAGACTGATTTGCATATGGCTGGGTCCAAACTGAGGTGGTGTGGTGAGCAAAAGAATGATGGATTTAACCCAGATCCTTGTGACTGGGGGTGAATGTTTGCATTGTCCAGCATTCTGTCCATCAATTGTTTCTTTTGCATTTGTCGCCCTAAGTGGGAAGGGTATGCCCAGACGTGGGTCCCGTGCTCACTACACCACTGGATTCAAGCTAGCCTTGGTGATGAAGGGTGATGCCCTGAAACCGGTCCCAGGATGCTTGTTTCCGGTCCAGGGAGGACCTGGCTTGGCAGTTTTGGCTGGACTGTTCCCACAAGGAACAGGGTCAAGACTGATTTGCATATGGCTGGGTCCAAACTGGGGTGGTGTGGTGAGCAAAAGAATGATGGATTTAACCCAGATCCTTGTGACTGGGGGTGAATGTTTGCATTGTCCAGCATTCCGTCCATCAATTGTTTCTTTTGCATTTGTCGCCCTAAGTGGGAATGGTATGCCCAGACGTGGGTCCCGTGCTCACTACACCACTGGATTCAAGCTAGCCTGGCTGATGAAGGGTGATGCCCTGAAACCGGTCCCAGGATGATTGTTTCCGGTCCAGGGAGGACCTGGCTTGGAAGTTCGGGCTGGACTGTTCCCACAAGGAACAGGGTCAAGACTGATTTGCATATGGCTGGGTCCAAACTGGGGTGGTGTGGTGAGCAAAAGAATGATGGATTTAACCCAGATCCTTGTGACTGGCGGGGAATGTTTGCATTGTCCAGCATTCCGTCCATCAATTGTTTCTTTTGTATTTGTCGCCCTAAGTGGGAAGGGTATGCCCAGACGTGGGTCCCGTGCTCACTACACCACTGGATTCAAGCTAGCCTGGCTGATGAAGGGTGATGCCCTGAAACCGGTCCCAGGATGCTTGTTTCCGGTCCATGGAGGACCTGGCTTGGCAGTTGGGGCTGGACTGTTCCCACAAGGAACAGGGTCAAGACTCATTTGCATATGGCTGGGTCCAAACTGGGGTGGTGTGGTGAGCAAAAGAATGATGGATTTAACCCAGTTCCTTCTGACTGGGGGTGAATGTTTGCATTGTCCAGCATTCCGTCCATCAATTGTTTCTTTTGCATTTGTCGCCCTAAGTGGGAAGGGTATGCCCAGACGTGGGTCCCGTGCTCACTATACCACTGGATTCAAGCTAGCCTGGCTGATGAAGGGTGATGCCCTGAAACTGGTCCCAGGATGCTTGTTTCCGGTCCAGGGAGGACCTGGCTTGGCAGTTCGGGCTGGACTGTTCCCACAAAGAACAGGGTCTAGAGTGATTTGCATATGGCTGGGTCCAAACTGGGGTGGTGTGGTGAGCAAAAGAATGATGGATTTAACCCAGATCCTTGTGACTGGGGGTGAATGTTTGCATTGTCCAGCATTCTGTCCATCAATTGTTTCTTTTGCATTTGTCGCCCTAAGTGGGAAGGGTATGCCCAGACGTGGGTCCCGTGCTCACTACACCACTGGATTCAAGCTAGCCTGGCTGATGAAGGGTGATGCCCTGAAACCGGTCCCAGGATACTTGTTTCCGGTCCAGGGAGGACCTGGCTTGGCAGTTCGGGCTGGACTGTTCCCACAAGGAACAGGGTCAAGACTCATTTGCATATGGATAGGTCCAAACTGGGGTGGTGTGGTGAGCAAAAGAATGATGGATTTAACCCAGATCCTTGTGACTGGGGGTGAATGTTTTCATTGTCCAGCATTCTGTCCATCAATTGTTTCTTTTGCATTTGTCGCCCTAAGTGGGAAGGGTATGCCCAGACGTGGGTCCCGTGCTCACTACACCACTGGATTCAAGCTAGCCTGGGTGATGAAGGGTAATGCCCTGAAACCGGTCCCAGGATGCTTGTTTCCGGTCCAGGGAGGACCTGGCTTGGCAGTTTTGGCTGGACTGTTCCCACAAGGAACAGGGTCAAGACTGATTTGCATATGGCTGGGTCCAAACTGGGGTGGTGTGGTGAGCAAAAGAATGATGGACTTAACCCAGATCCTTGTGACTGGGGGTGAATGCTTTCATTGTCCAGCATTCTGTCCATCAATTGTTTCTTTTGCATTTGTCGCCCTAAGTGGGAAGGGTATGCCCAGACGTGGGTCCCGTGCTCACTACACCACTGGATTCAAGCTAGCCTGGGTGATGAAGGGTGATGCCCTGAAACCGGTCCCAGGATGCTTGTTTCCGGTCCAGGGAGGACCTGGCTTGGCAGTTTTGGCTGGACTGTTCCCACAAGGAACAGGGTCAAGACTGATTTGCATATGGCTGGGTCCAAACTGGGGTGGTGTGGTGAGCAAAAGAATGATGGATTTAACCCAGATCCTTGTGACTGGGGGTGAATGTTTGCTTTGTCCAGCATTCTGTCCATCAATTGTTTCTTTTGCATTTGTCGCCCTAAGTGGGAATGGTATGCCCAGACGTGGGTCCCGTGCTCACTACACCACTGGATTCAAGCTAGCCTGGCTGATGAAGGGTGATGCCCTGAAACCGGTCCCAGGATGATTGTTTCCGGTCCAGGGAGGACCTGGTTTGGCAGTTCAGGCTGGACTGTTCCCACAAGGAACAGGGTCAAGACTCATTTGCATATGGCTGGGTCCAAACTGGGGTGGTGTGGTGAGCAAAAGAATGATGGATTTAACCCAGATCCTTGTGACTGGGGGTGAATGTTTGCATTGTCCAGCATTCCGTCCATCAATTGTTTCTTTTGCATTTGTCGCCCTAAGTGGGAAGGGTATGCCCAGACGTGGGTCCCGTGCTCACTACACCACTGGATTCAAGCTAGCCTGGCTGATGAAGGGTGATGCCCTGAAACCGGTCCCAGGATGCTTGTTTCCGGTCCAGGGAGGACCTGGCTTGGCAGCTCGGGCTGGACTGTTCCCACAAGGAACAGGGTCAAGACTGATTTGCATATGGCTGGGTCCAAACTGGGGTGGTGTGGTGAGCAAAAGAATGATGGATTTAACCCAGATCCTTGTGACTGTGGGTGAATGTTTGCATTGTCCAGCATTCCGTCCATCAATTGTTTCTTTTGCATTTGTCGCCCTAAGTGGGAAGGGTATGCCCAGACGTGGGTCCTGTGCTCACTACACCACTGGATTCAAGCTAGCCTGGCTGATGAAGGGTGATGCCCTGAAACCGGTCCCAGGATGCTTGTTTCCGGTCCATGGAGGACCTGGCTTGGCAGTTGGGGCTGGACTGTTCCCACAAGGAACAGGGTCAAGATTAATTTGCATATGGCTGGGTCCAAACTGGGGTGGTGTGGTGAGCAAAAGAATGATGGATTTAACCCAGATCCTTGTGACTGGGGGTGAATGTTTGCATTGTCCAGCATTCCGTCCATCAATTGTTTCTTTTGCATTTGTCGCCCTAAGTGGGAAGGATATGCCCAGATGTGGGTCCCGTGCTCACTACACCACTGGATTCAAGCTAGCCTGGCTGATGAAGGGTGATGCCCTGAAACCGGTCCCATGATGCTTGTTTCCGGTCCAGGGAGGACCTGGCTTGGCAGTTCGGGCTGGACTGTTCCCACAAGGAACAGGGTCAAGACTGATTTGCATATGGCTGGGTCCAAACTGGGGTGGTGTGGTGAGCAAAAGAATGATGGATTTAACCCAGATCCTTGTGACTGGGGGTGAATGATTGCATTGTCCAGCATTCTGTCCATCAATTGTTTCTTTTGCATTTGTCGCCATAAGTGGGAAGGGTATGCCCAGACGTGGGTCCCGTGCTCACTACATCACTGGATTCAAGCTAGCCTGGCTGATGAAGGGTGATGCCCTGAAACCGGTCCCAGGACGCTTGTTTCCGGTCCAGGGAGGACCTGGCTTGGCAGTTCGGGCTGTACTGTTCCCACAAGGAACAGGGTCAAGACTCATTTGCATATGGCTAGGTCCAAACTGGGGTGGTGTGGTGAGAAAAAGAATGATGGATTTAACCCAGATCCTTGTGACTGGGGGTGAATGTTTGCATTGTCCAGCATTCTGTCCATCAATTGTTTCTTTTGCATTTGTCGCCCTAAGTGGGAAGGGTATGCCCAGACGTGGGTCCCGTGCTCACTACACCACTGGATTCAAGCTAGCCTGGCTGATGAAGGGTGATGCCCTGAAAACGGTCTCAGGATGCTTGTTTCCGGTCCAGGGAGGACCTGGCTTGGCAGCTCGGGCTGGACTGTTCCCACAAGGAACAGGGTCAAGACTGATTTGCATATGGCTGGGTCCAAACTGGGGTGGTGTGGTGAGCAAAAGAATGATGGATTTAACCCAGATCCTTGTGACTGGGGGTGAATGTTTGCATTGTCCAGCATTCCGTCCATCAATTGTTTCTTTTGCATTTGTCGCCCTAAGTGGGAAGGGTATGCCCAGACGTGGGTCCCATGCTCACTACACCACTGGATTCAAGCTAGCCTGGCTGATGAAGGGTCATGCCCTGAAACCGGTCCCAGGATGCTTGTTTCCGGTCCAGGGAGGACCTGGCTTGGCAGTTCGGGCTGGACTGTTCCCACAAGGAACAGGGTCAAGACTCATTTGCATATGGCTAGGTCCAAACTGGGGTGGTGTGGTGAGCAAAAGAATGATGGATTTAACCCAGATCCTTGTGACTGGGGGTGAATGTTTTCATTGTCCAGCATTCTGTCCATCAATTGTTTCTTTTGCATTTGTCGCCCTAAGTGGGAAGGGTATGCCCAGACGTGGGTCCCGTGCTCACTACACCACTGGATTCAAGCTAGCCTGGGTGATGAAGGGTGAGGCCCTGAAACCGGTCCCAGGATGCTTGTTTCCGGTCCAGGGAGGACCTGGCTTGGCAGTTTTGGCTGCACTGTTCCGACAAGGAACAGGGTCAAGACTGATTTGCATATGGCTAGGTCCAAACTGGGGTGGTGTGGTGAGCAAAAGAATGATGGATTTAACCCAGATCCTTGTGACTGGGGGTGAATGTTTGCATTGTCCAGCATTCCGTCCATCAATTGTTTCTTTTGCATTTGTCGCCCTAAGAGGGAAGGGTAAGCCCAGACGTGGGTCCCGTGCTCACTACACCACTGGATTCAAGCTAGCCTGGCTGATGAAGGGTGATGCCCTGAAACCGGTCCCAGGATGCTTGTTTCCGGTACAGGGAGGACCTGGCTTGGCAGTTCGAGCTGGACTATTCCCACAAGGAACAGGGTCAAGACTGATTTGCATATGGCTGGGTCCAAACTGAGGTGGTGTGGTGAGCAAAAGAATGATGGATTTAACCCAGATCCTTGTGACTGGGGGTGAATGTTTGCATTGTCCAGCATTCTGTCCATCAATTGTTTCTTTTGCATTTGTCGCCCTAAGTGGGAAGGGTATGCCCAGACGTGGGTCCCGTGCTCACTACACCACTGGATTCAAGCTAGCCTTGGTGATGAAGGGTGATGCCCTGAAACCGGTCCCAGGATGCTTGTTTCCGGTCCAGGGAGGACCTGGCTTGGCAGTTTTGGCTGGACTGTTCCCACAAGGAACAGGGTCAAGACTGATTTGCATATGGCTGGGTCCAAACTGGGGTGGTGTGGTGAGCAAAAGAATGATGGATTTAACCCAGATCCTTGTGACTGGGGGTGAATGTTTGCATTGTCCAGCATTCCGTCCATCAATTGTTTCTTTTGCATTTGTCGCCCTAAGTGGGAATGGTATGCCCAGACGTGGGTCCCGTGCTCACTACACCACTGGATTCAAGCTAGCCTGGCTGATGAAGGGTGATGCCCTGAAACCGGTCCCAGGATGATTGTTTCCGGTCCAGGGAGGACCTGGCTTGGAAGTTCGGGCTGGACTGTTCCCACAAGGAACAGGGTCAAGACTGATTTGCATATGGCTGGGTCCAAACTGGGGTGGTGTGGTGAGCAAAAGAATGATGGATTTAACCCAGATCCTTGTGACTGGCGGGGAATGTTTGCATTGTCCAGCATTCCGTCCATCAATTGTTTCTTTTGCATTTGTCGCCCTAAGTGGGAAGGGTATGCCCAGACGTGGGTCCTGTGCTCACTACACCACTGGATTCAAGCTAGCCTGGCTGATGAATGGTGATGCCCTGAAACCGGTCCCAGGATGCTTGTTTCCGGTCCATGGAGGACCTGGCTTGGCAGTTGGGGCTGGACTGTTCCCACAAGGAACAGGGTCAAGATTCATTTGCATATGGCTGGGTCCAAACTGGGGTGGTGTGGTGAGCAAAGGAATGATGGATTTAACCCAGATCCTTGTGACTGGGGGTGAATGTTTGCATTGTCCAGCATTCCGTCCATCAATTGATTCTTTTGCATTTGTCGCCCTAAGTGGGAAGGGTATGCCCAGACGTGGGTCCCGTGCTCACTACACCACTGGATTCAAGCTAGCCTGGCTGATGAAGGGTGATGCCCTGAAACCGGTCCCATGATGCTTGTTTCCGGTCCAGGGAGGACCTGGCTTGGCAGTTCGGGCTGGACTGTTCCCACAAGGAACAGGGTCAAGACTGATTTGCATATGGCTGGGTCCAAACTGGGGTGGTGTGGTGAGCAAAAGAATGATGGATTTAACCCAGATCCTTGTGACTGGGGGTGAATGATTGCATTGTCCAGCATTCTGTCCATCAATTGTTTCTTTTGCATTTGTCGCCATAAGTGGGAAGGGTATGCCCAGACGTGGGTCCCGTGCTCACTACACCACTGGATTCAAGCTAGCCTGGCTGATGAAGGGTGATGCCCTGAAACCGGTCCCAGGACGCTTGTTTCCGGTCCAGGGAGGACCTGGCTTGGCAGTTCGGGCTGGACTGTTCCCACAAGGAACAGGGTCAAGACTCATTTGCATATGGCTAGGTCCAAACTGGGGTGGTGTGGTGAGAAAAAGAATGATGGATTTAACCCAGATTCTTGTGACTGGGGGGTGAATGTTTGCATTGTCCAGCATTCTGTCCATCAATTGTTTCTTTTGCATTTGTCGCCCTAAGTGGGAAGGGTATGCCCAGACGTGGGTCCCGTGCTCACTACACCACTGGATTCAAGCTAGCCTGGCTGATGAAGGGTGATGCCCTGAAAACGGTCTCAGGATGCTTGTTTCCGGTCCAGGCAGGACCTGGCTTGGCAGCTCGGGCTGGACTGTTCCCACAAGGAACAGGGTCAAGACTGATTTGCATATGGCTGGGTCCAAACTGGGGTGGTGTGGTGAGCAAAAGAATGATGGATTTAACCCAGATCCTTGTGACTGGGGGTGAATGTTTGCATTGTCCAGCATTCCGTCCATCAATTGTTTCTTTTGCATTTGTCGCCCTAAGTGGGAAGGGTATGCCCAGACGTGGGTCCCGTGCTCACTACACCACTGGATTCAAGCTAGCCTGGCTGATGAAGGGTGATGCCCTGAAACCGGTCCCAGGATGCTTGTTTCCGGTCCAGGGAGGACCTGGCTTGGTAGTTCGGGCTGGACTGTTCCCACAAGGAACAGGGTCTAGACTGATTTGCATATGGCTGGGTCCAAACTGGGGTGGTGTGGTGAGCAAAAGAATGATAGATTTAACCCAGATCCTTGTGACTGGGGGTGAATGTTTGCATTGTCCAGCATTCTGTCCATCAATTGTTTCTTTTGCATTTGTCGCCCTAAGTGGGAAGGGTATGCCCAGACGTGGGTCCCGTGCTCACTACACCACTGGATTCAAGCTAGCCTGGCTGATGAAGGGTGATGCCCTGAAACCGGTTC